>CAUYQG010154375.1:0-30177 GCA_963574415.1 Tarsius wallacei
TTAGGTACACAAATATGTCTCATTCAGGCACCCTTGTTTGTAAGAAGTGTCCCCCCATCCCCAGACAGGTATTTACTGCTTATCTGACCAGCAAAGACAGTACAATTGAAACCATGCCAGCAGTGGGCAGTCAGCTCATCACAGAGCCCACACCAGTGGGCTCACACCAGTAAAACACAATGATTCAATCAGGTCAGCCAGTAGGCCATAGGGGCTTATATTTTTGAAACACCTATTGTGGCCAACTCCTAGACTAAAAACTGTTAACTCTGCATTTACTCATAATGTCAATATCCCCATTTCAGACCAAAGAAAACCACAATTCAGAGAAATTGAGTTACTGTCCCAAGGTCATACAGCTCCCAAAAGAAGCCTGTTTCCTGGGAAACTTTTTCCTTTCCAGCGTAACACAATCTCCTGAGAAGACAGCATCTATGCAGAGGTAAGTATAGGGAAATAATCACACCAGAGGATCTACACTATGAGAGGGCAGTAAAATAAATTCCCAAGAAAAGAATTTACCAAGAATGGTGAAACTACAGTTACTAGTTGTAGTTGTTGAATAGTTACTCTTGCTGTATAGCTAATTTATGGATAACTACTCAACAACTATAGATGATATATTCATGGGGTATGGATTAAATTCCCAATATCTTCTAATTAAGGAACTTATGAAGAGAACACAAAGAGCAGAGTGAATTTGCCACACTGGTGCTGGAAAATAATGTCAAGAAATACTTCATAGAGGGATAACTCTCTAAGTTTCATAAGCTAGTAGACTTCTACCAAGTAGAGAGACGTTATTGGGGGTGGAGATAAGGATTCCCAGCAGAAAGCGTGAGCAAACTCACTGATACCTGAAACAGCATAATCTGGTCTAGAAAGGACAAGTTGTGGTTTGGGGTTAGGTAAAATGGACATACGGTGAAATGTACACTTTATTGAATTTTGACAAAATTTTCAACTGTGTACCTCATTCCTCAATCAAGATATAAAATATCATCATCCCCCAAAATAACCTCTCTGTCCCTTTAAGTCACTCCCTACCAACCATAATCAGTCTCTATTTTAATTTTTATTACCAGAGATTGTTTTAGCCTGTACCTGAATTTCATGTTAATGGAATTATGCAAATGTATTCATTCAACTAGGTATTAAGATGAGGGCTTTCTTACATGTGCATGATCCACATCTGCAACATAGCCTGGCCATTTGATTCTGTATTCTGCAATCACCATCTGATAATGGGAGAACCTGATCTCATTCTTTTGGGCAGAAAACATTATTATTCAAATTACACCTAAAAGCAAGTCCCCCCATAAGCTCAGAGAGAAGTATTAGTGTTTAAACATTTTAAGTTCAATTTTGTGTAAGCTACCAGTGCCAGTTGTGGCCATTTTGTGGACTGTCAAATGAAAACATTTTTCTGAATCTTCTAATGGGACTTGGGCCAAGAATTCACTCAGAATATCCTGGACTCCATTTTGTCACAGGTAACTCTAACATAAGAAATATAAAAAAGAACAAGGGCCATTAATTTTAAAAGATTTTTAAGATCCAAAATCATTTGCTTGTTTTATCCTCCTCCATTTAAAACTGATTTTCCTTGAATACAACTATTTGAGAAAAATCAAAGTTTTAGTATATATCATTATTGTAATACAGAAAAAAAAACTGCTCACTTACAGAGCCCTGCATGCTTCATAAAATGCTTTGTGAGTTGAGTTTTATGTCGGAGAATTTTGGAATGCAGGTTGACAAGTGATGCCAGACATTGCAGGGAGAAAAGAAAGAGAAAAATTGTAATACTATAGGAAACAACTAAGAGGAAATCACCATCCCCTGGTCCAAAATGGAAAGGGAGTTATTTGCCAGGAATAGGCTGCCTGGAATTCAGGGAACAAAGAACACAGTGAAGATGGGATAAACTCAGGGTTCCCAGAGGGAAATGAATACAGATTTCCTGGCAAGCAGGAGAAGCTGAGACTATGAATACCTAAAGACTAGAAACAACCCACATGGAAAAGGCCTCTGATGGACAATCCAGGGCAGAAAAACTCACCAGCCAAACCTTCTGTGATCATGAGGCAGATGGACATTCAGAAGATTGATTGTATGGCTGAATTTTCATTTGCCCATTCTCAGTCTACAGATGAAGTATCTGTGTAAAGATAAGATATATAGATATATATGGAGAAGGATTATTTCAGATATAATTCGTAGTTTACCCTGCATTTTATTTTATTTCTTTTGCTATTGAAAAATAGTAAAGAGGCTCCATGTTTGATTCAGGAGAAGTTCATGGCAAAATATCCTGGTTTCTCTTTTCGCAAGCTTAGGACTTTGGAAGGAATGTGGTTTGAAAAGAAAAGGATTTCCCCTGAATTGTGAGTTTGGGGATTAGGAATGGTACTACAACCCATGATCACATAAAACTTCAAAGAATTTAGATCTGCTCTGAGCCTTTTGGATTGACCAAAGAGTCTCATAATCCAAGAAAGGATGTAAAAAGAACAAGCATCTAAAGAGTAAGGCATGTCGAGATGATGGATATTTCAGTGACTTCACTTTCTTTTCATCTTTGAGCAGTCCCAAAGTTTCAGGCCAATAACAAAGGATAAGTAGAGAATTCACACAAGAAACCACTGTAGTTCCCAGCCAATTTGATAGGTGAGGAAGTTCAACTGGTTTTTTTTAGGCGTAAAGTCCCTTTCAGACCATAAGTGGAAGGAAAGCCACATGGATTCGTAATTGCTTGGTTGATTTTACCGGAACATCACTCATGCTCTTTACCTAGCAACTGTTAAGCCTCTAGAATTGATTTAATCCTTTTATTGTTCACAAATTATTTCCCTCATCATTTTACCTTTTATCTGCAGCATGATATCATCAGATACTTTTCCTTAAACTTCTCCCCAAGATGAAATAGGAAAATGATGTAAACATCTAATTTTGTTCACTATTCCACAAACTTTTCTCTGTTCCTCATGTACCCTCTAATAGTCTCCTTTAACTTGGGAAAAAATCTGTCTCTTCAAATTCCCTTGGGTTTCAGCTTTGAAAGCAAAAACCATAAGTGTCTTTCACAAACTTCCACAAAGAAGCAGTAGACCCTACTCTTTTCTTGAATTAGGTTAAAAAATAGTTTTTCTCATTATAAAATCATTATAACATGAAGGTTCATTGCCAGAACATCTGAGAATAGGACATTTACAATTTTTTCAGTCCTGAAATGTTAATTCTACTGGATCTATCAACTGTATTCTAGGCACTTTTCCTTCCTTCTACTAAAAAGATATGGCCTTCTACAATTTTGACTGTATCTAACATAACTGTTCAGCGGCAAAGCCTGATCTCTTACCCATGACTTCTGACAAAACAAATATTCTTTTTATTATACTAAGTCCAGTTGTATAGCCTATCTAAACATCTAACCACAATTTATTGCACTTTTTATAAGAGTAAGAGGCTCTGAGCAAAGTGGTATAATGATAAAGTTGTGTTTTAGGAGTCAGAGCATCTAAATTCTTTTCTCAATCCTTAGCTTGTGACTTGGGCAAGTAAGTAATATCCATGTGCTTCAGTTACCAGATTGAAATATGTGAAAGCTTTGTAACTTTACTGTTAACTCTATATAATGTCTAAGCAGCTACAACATAAGCTATTCCCAGGCAAAAATCTAGCCTTCAAGTAACAGACAGAAAACCACCTGTCACTGAGCATATAAAAATAACTCTATAATATGTGATCTGTTGGACTAGATGACCTCTAAGGTTCTATGGGAAATATTTGGATACCCACAGAGCACACAGAAGCACTCAATAACTGGTGAATAAGTAAAAGTGCCTCTGATTTACTCTGTTTGGTGAATAAATCATTTGATACTTTTGGCAAGTGAACCAAAAGGAAATTGAGATATTTCAGGAAGCAAGGTGAATCAGACAAGAGTCTGGAAGAAAATTATTTTTTAATGAATTTAACCACTGGTAATTAGGATTGGCAGTAGAAATTAGCATAAACACACCATCCAAATGATAATGCAACTAGGATATTGTTATAAATTCTTTATGCCTCTTTTAAGAATAGAAAATGACAGCTCATCAAAGAACAATTCATCAGGGTTCACTGAGCACTGACCCAAGCACTTCATTGCTCTGGTCTGCAGAACCCATTCCAATTTAGCAAGCAAAATGCTTAGAGTAGAGAAAAGAAAATTTTCATATATTAACAGTTTAGATTGGTAGGTTTCAAAATTTCTTGGCTGAAGAAAATTGCTTCATTTTTCAAAGGAGTTAGAAGGCAGAAATCCAATATAATAGCAGTGATAATAGCAAGAAACAATATTTATTGTGCATTATTATATGTGAGGTACTGTTCTAAATAAATGTATTAATTCATTTAAACTTAACAACACAACTCAGAGGCAGGTAATATTATTACCCCCCAGTTTACACCAGATGAAAAAGGTCGGTAATTGTGAGGTTAAGTACATTGCAGTGATTATTCAAGTTGAAATTAAGAGAGCCAGGTTCCAAAACAGTCTCTACCCAACAGCCCAGTTGCATATTTTGCTTTCAGATGTGAAGACGATGTAGCAGAGATATTCTGCCCAAGTGTGAATGAAGATGATGGAATACTCCCTAAGTGTTGCCCGCCTACTGGTTTGAATGAAAGCGATCTTCGTATCATCTCATATATAGATATCTGGAAAAGTACCTCTAAGGTTATCCTTGGATTTACTAGACAGACATCTCTCCTTTTCTAACTCAATATTTTTTAATTTAATTGTATTTAATTTTCTAGAGTCAAATCTAAGGTGCAATGATATCTGAATTAGAAAACAATCAATTTTCTGAAGTCTCCATTCTGGAGCAGAAGTGCAAATGTTAACAGAAGTTTTCTCACATGAAATAAACTTTCAGAGCAATTACATGTAATTACAGTAGGTGTGATGTGATTGTGGGAGAATAATGACCACATGGAATTATATCCCTTATATATGCAAGAGATGGTCAACAATCATGACAGTTAGAAGGATATAACAGAGAGGCAAAAGCCATGGTTTTAATTTCTATATGGTAGGTATCTCAACTTTAGTCTGTTTCTAGTCTAGTATTTGCATCTTTAATCATAACTTTCATACAAGTGCAAAGCCCTTTTCTCCTTCTGAGGCCTTTTCTCTTTAACATTTTGTCAGATGAACTAGAATAATACCCTAATTCCAGCCCCAAGTCTGTGACCAATGCAACCAATTAAGATAGACCAGGCAAGAGAATATGACCAACCAACTATCACCAAAACTTAACTACCCTGGGAGATACTCAAACACAGCACCCTGGATACACCATTATGAATTTCTTGTTCAAAGGACAGTAAATTTTGTATCGGCAGGAACATAGACCTCAGAGAGTCGCAAAAATACTTCCATGTGCACAAATCTTTCTTATAATTTAATTCATTAAATGTTTATCCAGCCTTTTCTCTGTTCCTGGCACCCACAATACCAAGGCAATAATGACACAGTATCACCCACTCAGTATAGTGTAGTGTTCTTGATCATCTTTGTTCATTTGCAAACCTTTATCTGTCACCCCTTTATCTTTTGTTATGGGTGAACATTTTTATCCTTACATATTTTTCTTTTAACAATGAACAACCTCAGTGGCTGTTCTGACCTGGACACAGTAGGAAGGAA
Organism: Tarsius wallacei; assembly: GCA_963574415.1. Lineage (NCBI taxonomy): Eukaryota > Metazoa > Chordata > Mammalia > Primates > Tarsiidae > Tarsius > Tarsius wallacei. The sequence continues at coordinate 5,696 of CAUYQG010154375.1, forward strand.
GTACCACTTATCTCAGCAACACAGAAGAAGCTCCATAGGACAAGAAGTTCCAGGGTAGATCTGGATCAGAGTTTAATTTAATGGAAGTTTAATCAGCTTTGCTAGCAGTTGTGAAGAATCAAAGGTCACTAATGATGCATAAGTATCCCTGCCTTGAGTTGGCATTGTAGAGTTTCTAATAGCAGGGAATTGGCTATTCTAGAAGAAAAATTTCCCATTCAGGGAACACTGTGTAGATGGAATGGATCTGATAGATCAATGGTATTGAAGAAAGACCTTTCCATGTTAAATCTGCAAGTTTCTCATTTCTACCGGAGAAATGAACAGAAATATGGAATGTATGAACTCAATAGAAGATAAGATTTTCAGGCAATCCCCTTGGGTTCCCTTGCACTCTGGGAGCTTTTCTGTCATCTCAATAAATCTAGCTTTCTCAAAAAAAAAAAAAGAAAGAAAGAAAATAAGATTTTCAGTTCTAGGCATCAGTACTTTCCAAGAAGCTCCACTTAATAATATTTTCAAAACACATAAATGAGGACCATACATCAGTTTATAATAACATCACATTTGGCTTGATTTTGAAAGCTTATTATTTAGATATGTGACTAGATAACTATTATGCCTGCTGTGTTCATAAATTATTAAATATGCAAGTGAGAGATTGCTATGCTTCACTGATTATCTTTTCTTATATTTAATCTTACTTTTTTTGGTAGAAAACAGATGCATGTACAGCCCTTTGGTAAAGTATGACTAGCACAATATCAGGAGTTCATACTGGAAAGTTTATAATTGATAACAATAATTTAGTAGCACTTTTTTTAAAAAGTTGATAAAATTGCTGTACAACGCCAGTATGCACAGAAGTTGTGCGATTTTGTAGTCATTTACAAAGGAACATAAAAAATAAAGCACCCGTTTTTCCCAAGAGAAATGGAAATGTAATTTCCTAAGCAAAATCTATTCATGTTGGAATTTTTATTAGCTTTCTGTAATAGAAAGGCTATTAAATATATATTGTTTTGTGCTTCTGAATAGTTTTCACGTCTTTTAAGTGAAGACGAGATCAGTATTGCATTATGAAAAGTACCATTCATGCATTGTAAGCACCAGTTCACAATGCAGCGGGCTAGATAAGGCAAAATAAATTCTAAAATCTAAATAGGGCAAATGTGTTAAGATGAATGATAGCGTTATTACTTACTCCAAAGATGCCATGAAAAAGCACACAAAAATCTGGGGTTTGAAGCTAGCTTTTACTGAAATGATCTTTAAAGCCATTTCTCTGAAAATTCGACGACATCTAGTGGTAGATTCAGCTCATCACTACTGGTCCTCACTAGATTTGTGGCCTCCATTTTAAGACATTCCGAAGAAGGTAAATGAACCTAGCATTTTGGGTAAACATTAAAGAAGGAAAGATAGTTTACTGCAACCAAGAGAACCCACTTTTATTTAATGAGCCAAGGATGACAATGAAAATAAAATAGCAATTTGCGAGATGGAGGGCATTGTCCTCTGCCCTCCTGTGTATTGGTACTCCACATGAACCCAATAAGAAATTTTTTAGTCAATTCAATCATTTCAGTGATTACAATTAAATAAATGAAGTCATGTTAATATCTATTCAGGTAATATATGAAAATGTCTACTTTAACAAAATCATGGGCAAACATTTGGTATTGATTCTATCCCACCCTAAGGGAACCAAATTTATAGCTACAGTGTCTCATAAACGTTCTCTTTCTTCTTGAAGTTAAGTCAGTCAGATTTTGAAACCACTTTATGAATCTTCACTTAGTCATGTTAAGGAACATGTCTTCATATGTGCCTACTATGATATCATAGACTTATATGGGCAACTTCTCTCCTCAATAGTATATGATATATATTTTTTTTAAGAAATTTTTTAATTTTAAATATGTAGGGTACAGTTCAGTGTTAGGTATGCAAATGTTCATTATGCAGGTACTCTTGTTGATGAGGTGTGCCCCCTCTACCCCCCGCAGTTTCCCACTACTGCCAATCCTGCCCCCGCCCTCTGCTGGCAGTTTCCCACTACTGCCAATCCCTTTCTTACACTGTAGGTATCAATTAAGTCCATTTGGTCAAGTGTCACATTGAGGTTCCAGATCTCCTTGTTGACTCTTTGTCTTAATGATCTGTCTAGGGTTGTTAGTGGGGTGTTTAAGTCCTCAACTATGATAGTGTTGCTAGAGTCAATATATTTTTTAAGTTCACCTAGAAGCTGTTTTATGAAAGTTAGTGCCCCTATGTTGGGTGCATATATGTTTAGGATAGATATTTCTTGTTGATGGATTGAACCTTTTATCATTATGTAGTGACTTTCCATATCTTTTTAAATTTTTGATAGCTTAAAGGGTATTTTGTCTGATATTAAAATCATGACTCCTGCTTTCTTTTGTGTTCTATTCACTTGAAATTTTGTTTCCCATTCTCTTACTTTGAGTCTGTGAGAGTCCTTTCTGGTGACATGAGTATCTTGGAGACAATATATTGTAGACTCATGATATTTTATCCAATTTGCCATTATATGTCTTTTCAGTGGTGCGGTTAGTCCATTCACATTCAGGCTAATTATTGAGATGAGAGTTTATCCCTGTCCTGAGGTTCTTATAGAGTTTGTTGTTGCTGCTGCTATTTGTTTTATTTGTTTGTTGTCTCTCTGTTGATTTTGGGGTTGATTCATGTGTGTTTTTAATCATTTTCCTGCATTCTTGTGAAGGGCATTGTCATTCTTTTTTTCCCTTTTTTCTGTTTTATACTTTCTTAAGTATTTCTTATAGAGCTGGTCTGGAGGCAGTGTAAACTTTTAGGTATGTCTGGGAAGGATTTTAATTCTCCATCACTGATGAAACTTAGCTTAGCTGGGCAGGTAATTCTTGACTGAAATTGTTTATCTTTGAGAACTTTGAAGCAAGCAATCATAGCCTGAAGTGTTTCTGTAGATAAATCTGCTGCTATTCTAATTGGTTTTCCCCAGTAGGTAGTCTGACCTTTCTCTTTTGCTGCCTTTAGGGTTTTTTTCCTTTATGTGTAGACAAATTACTGTGTATCTAGGAGTTGGTCTTTTCATTTATTGTCTTGCAGGGGTACTCTGAAACTCTTGTGTTTGAATAGTCACATCACTGATGAGGTGAGGGAAGTGTTCTTGGATAATTTTATTGAATGTTTGTTCCAGGGTGGTCTCTGACTCTCTATCTGCCTCAGGGATTCCAATTACTCTTAGGTTTGGCCTCTTGAAATAATCGCTCATCTCTTGGAGTTTTTGTTCTGTCTTTCTAAGCTTCTTTTATATGTTTTTAACAGTTTGGGTTAGTTCCATATTTTTGTCCTCAAGCTCTGAGCTTCTTTGTTCTGCTTGGTTAATTCTGTTTTCCATGCTTATCAGTTTGTTGTTTATTTTATTCATTGTCTTCTTTATTGCTGCTATCTCAGTTATCAACTCCTTCATTCTTTCCTCTTATCTCTCCTCATTTCTATTTATTCTCTCTATTAATATCTTGATATCTGGGTTGTGGTTTGAGACAGTCATTCTAGGACTCTTCATTGTTTAAGTTCCAGAGTCTGTATTCTCAGTGGCTAACTTCCCAGCAATCTGTGTGAGATTCATATTCTTCCTTGGTTTTTCTTCATTTGTGTAGGTTTTCCTCCCCCTTTTTTACCTCTTCCTTAATTCTGTTTTTTAGTGGTGGGAGGAATAGCCTATATTTCTATATGCTCAATCTCCTATTCTTCCTTATGTAGATCCTCTGGTTTTGTTCATTTGAAGCTGGACTGGGATGGGGGCCTGTGTTTTTTGCAGTTTTGAGATTTAAACAAGGGGGGAGCTGTGATTCAGAAGCTATCTGCAGATCCCAGTATCTGCTTTTAGGTGTGTGAGCCCCATGGAGCCCAATTCCCACCACCTTACAATCTGTCCATGCAGTGGGGGTGTCTGTTTGCCCCCTGAAAGTAAAATGAAATAAGAAAAAGGAAAAGAATGGAAAAATCCAAGAGGAAGACAAGAGGGAGGTGGAGAGAGAGAAGAAGAAGAGGGAAAACAGGCATACCAAGTAACAAGTAAACAGAGAGACAAACAAAGACAGAAAAAAACCATACAGACAGTCATACAAACAAACAAAAACACCCCTGTTGGTGTACACTACCTCAAAAATACCCATACATAAACAGAAAATCTTAAAAAAAAAAACCTTAAAATAACAGAAACAAAGCAAGTACAAAAACGTAAGCAAAAACAGAAAGAAAGAGAGAAGAAAAAAGCTTTAAAAAAAAAATTCGCTCTGTGGCCATTTCTGTGACTTCAGGTTCTTTTCAAGCCTCCACCTTAAGGAGCAGCTCTGGTCTCCAACTCCTCCCCTCCACTCTCAACAAAGGCTGATATGGTTGCTCTCAGAGTGGGTTAGACTACTGTGGGAGGAGGATGGATCAGATCTGGACTCACCCTACTTGTTGCTGCTGCTGTCAAGTCTCCCACTCAGATCTGACGCTTCTGTGTCTGTTCCAGAGTGGGGGAGGGTCATCTGTCTTTCTGAGTCTGATGAGAAGATAACCTCTGGGTCCCAAGATGGAGGCTGGGTGGAGCTGAGTGAGGCAATGCAAGTCTCTGCCCAGTCCTGGGACTGAGAAGATGGCACTGGTGGTTGTCTCATCCCTGACATTGGAGCTTAATTCCAGATTTCCACAACCTGCCTTCTCCACAGTTCCTCCTGTTTGTGGCTGGTCTGCTACTGCAGGCAATAATGTGGGCCAGGTGCCAGGTGGTGAGGGGTGGCTATTCTCTGCTGCCTTCTCTCAAGAAAGCAAGAATGGCCGATGATCCTGTGTGCCCAGGTCTCCAATCTCAGGGTGGTGGTGGGTTTTAGTCACCTCTGGAGAAGAGGCCCGGGTGCATGAACACGAGTCTCCCCTCAGACTGACTTTCACTCACCCACTGGCACACACCCACTCACACAGAGAGTCTTTAGGGACACTTGCTTTTGTGGAGACTCTCACAGTCTGACCTGTTCCGTTGCCATCTTGCCCAGAAGTCCATGATATATTACATAAAATAATTTGGCCAACTGTAGTGCCCAAATATTCTTCCATAGGTGTAACACAAACTAGAAAGTACTGGGATACCTGTGGGAAAAATGGCCTAAGATTTCATTACAAGCAACTTTCTCTTAGATCTATACTTGCTTCTCGCATTTAGTCAATAAAGATATATATATATTACCAGGACAGCAAAGTCAAACTTGTGTCCTTGAACTTCTTAGTCTGCTGGATGCTGAGATCAGGAAATACACCACTGTTAGAGGTGAGTATTGGGTTTTTAAGTGAGAGCAGGGGAAGTTACCTACCCCAGATTGGGTGGGAGGAGGGAAGAAATAATAATAATTAAGAGAGCCTTTCCTGACAAGATGGCCCTGGAACTGGTTTTTAAATGGTGCATAAGGCAGAGGCAGATGAAGAAGTGCTTCATGGTGGAGAATGAGAGAAACTTAAGTAGATGGAATGAAAGGTAGATCATGGTACATCATGTGAAAAGCAAATCATTCAACATAAATTTTACACTATAAGTAATGAGATACCTTTGAAGGCTTTTAAGAAAAAAAGTGGCCAGGTGCAGTGGCTCATGCCTATAATCCCAGAACTTTGGAGGCTGAGATAAAAAGATTACTTGAGGCCAGAGTTTAAAACTAGCCTGGGCAATATAGGGAGACCCTATCTCTACAAAAAAATTTTTTTTAAATTAGTTGGACCTGAGGCATATGCCTGTAATCCCAGTTGCTTGGAAGGCCGAGGTGGGAGGATCATCACTTGAGCCCAGGAATTCAAGGCTGGAGTGACCTATGATCATGCCACTGGACTCTAGCCTGGGTGACAGAGTGAGACCCTGTCTCTGAAGAAAAAAAAGTGATAGTATCAAATTAAATTGGAATTCTAGAAATGTCACTTCTCATGGAGAATTAATCAGGGACTCCTGATCTGCTATTATCATAGAAGACTGTTTCAAAGACAAAACTCACTATATTCTGTGAGGAAAAGTCAGGCCCGTTCACCTAATTTAATTTTACACCTGCTAACTTTGGAATCCAGATCAATGCAATTTGGACATAGAATCTTACAAATTAGCAAATTAGTCATTTTTAATAATATAACAACTTCTATTCATTTTGCTAATCTAGCAAACTTTTAGACTTACCTCCTCCTACCTAACAAAAAAAAATTAAAAAGAAAGAAAAGGAGAAAATAATAAAACTGAGTTCTAAGAGTTTTCTTGATGCTTTAACTGCCAGACCATTTGTCTTCCTAGAACTGGGACCTCCAAGAAGCACTCACAGAGAAACAAAATGCAGATTAAGAGAAGAAGCAAACAGCTTGGGGAGAATTTCCAGTTCTATATGCAGTCCAGCCCCTCTATGATTTTTATTGCTTTAGAGAACTGGCAGAACAAGCTCTTGGACTCTTACATATGTCCCAGATTCCATTAGAGTCAGGCTACCCTAACTTTCCCTTAAAGCACAGCCTGAAGATAAGACTATTCTTCCAAAACAACCTCACAGAGCAAAATCAAAGCAATGATGAGCACGGGGATGATTCAACCATTGGAAAGATTTCAGAAAGAGAACTTTGATTTTATTTTTTATATATTTTGTACAAGGAGGAAGGGGTGGGTGAGGGACCACGACATAATAGTCAGGCAAGGAAGTAGATATCATGATGACTGAGGCTGTTGCAGTCTTCAAGACAATAATAGTACTATGGGTCTGAACAAAGGCAATGAGCATAGAGTGGGAAAATGTGACCTGAATTTAGAGATACTAAGGATATCAATCGAATAAGGTTTGCTGACCAGTTAGATGTGGGATATAGAGGAATGGAAAAATAAGGGATAATTCCTACATTTCTGGTTTAGGAGGAAGCCAAGTGAAAATACCATCCACTGAGTTGGAAATACAGAAGGAGCTAAAAAGGAAGAAAGAAGGAGAAAAGAGAAATAATTAAGTTTCATTCAAGGTACGCTGAATTTTCTCTGGGACATCAAAATGAGTTGCCTACTAAACTGTTGACTATATAGATCTGAAGCTCAAGGAAGAGGTTGGGGCTAGTGATCTAAGGCATCAGCGTTCAAGTGATAAATCTCAGTTGAGAGTATGAAAAAACAGACCCAATAACTAATGATGCTAAACTTGCGGAGTCTCCCTCTTCCATTCTAAAAAAAAAAAAGTTTTTAATAATAAACAAGCTATCCAAGTTATGGTCCTATTTCATTCCCTATTTCCAAATTCATTTAATGACTTATTAATTTCCTATTAAAGGGGACTTGACATTTGAGAGTGAAGTTTATACACACTCACTCATACATGCCTGCAAGTCCTCTTTTGAATATCCCTTAAAACAGGGATCCCCAACCGCCAGGCCACAGACCAGTACCAGGTGGCCTGTTAGGAACAGGATCTCCCAGCAGGAGGTGAACCGCAGACTAGCAGAGCTCTGTCTTCTATCAGTTGGCATTAGATTCTCATAAGAGTGCAAACCCCATTTGTGAACTGTGCATGCTCCTTAGAATCTAACCTCCTTGTAGGTTGCATGCTCCTTAGAATCTAATGCCTGATGATCCTTCCCCTCGCCCCCCGCCTCCCCATCTGTGGAAAAATTATCTCCCACAAAACCGGTTCCTAATGCCAAAAATGCGGGGACCACTGTCTTAGAGGGGCTATTTTGTTTGTTTCCTTGCAAGATGGGGGTGGTACAAAACAATCTTTGAGAAGCAGAGTGAGAGACAAACGTCTATCTCAACATCTCTTTCCTTTATGGATAAAAGAGAACATCCAAAGTCTTCTTAGTGTATTAGGATTATCAGGAAACAGACTTGGAGAATAGAACAATATCTCTTTCTGGGGACTCTCAAAATTCTCAATTCTAAGTCTTGCAATTTCTGAGTTAACTAAAGATCCAAAGGAACAGGTCTACTGGAGTAATCTGAGTTGCCATTAGATATTTGCCATTTAAATACCAAATTCAAATTATGACAGTAAATGTCAATATTGAACATTTAACCAGGCTGATACTAGTAAAACAAAATGAAACAGCAAGAAAAGTTTCACAAAACTCCAAGCATGTTTGTTACTCTTACTTTTTTTTGTCTTATTAGAATTGTGTCTAGATCTAATCTTAATTATTCACTCTGCCCCTCAGAAAAATAGCTATATTGGAAACAGGAGCATGTGCCAATATGGAGATAAGATTAGCTAGCATTTATTTTAAAATATTTAAGAAAATTTATTACAGTGTGATTTGCTGTATTTCTTTTAATACAGAGGGCTAGCATTTCAAAACTCCCCTTAATATTTAATCCTTACTGGAATGCATAAATATGTATGTATACATATGAAGACCCATTTGCAAAACAAGAAGTTACATGAACACAATGTTAGTTCAACAGTCAACTCTTTTGCTGTAATTAATAAAAATAATTGTTCAGTAATTACTTAACACCTATTGCATGCTAGTGCTTTGCCAGATAAAGAAAGTGACAGATTAAATAGTTAGTTATTACTTTCAGAAAGAACAGTGGCCTGGAGAGAAACAAGACCCTCATAAACCAGGAACAATGATACAGTGTAATAAGTGTTTTGCTACTGGCATACTAGTTATGATGGGATAGGCTCTTTAAATTTTTAAATGTTTAAAAACTCTTGGCCAGGTGTGGTTGCTCATGCCTATAATCTCAGTGCTTTGGGAGGCAGAGGTAGGAGGATCACTTGAGGTCAGGAGTTCAAGACCAGTCTGGGTAACATAATGAGACTGGCACATTTTAGCACCTTTGGGGGGCACATATCAATGACTCTGTTTAGAGATGGTTGAGAAAACAAACTAAGAGAGCTTACACAGCTTACTAAATTTCAAGGGCTAGAAAGTGGAGAAGTCGTGACTGGCACTGATGTTGCTCTAGCATCAGAACTCATGACCTCTCCACACTGCTTCATAAATTCTCAAAATGTGTAGACGAGAATGGGACTTCATTCTGCCTCTAGATTGGAAGTTTAGGAAGTTTACACAGAGGTAGGGTCACATGTACTAGGTTTGAAGAAAAAAAGTCACCAGAAGGGAAAGAGCAGCAAGAGTCAATTCCCAACAGTGAGGAAAAGTCTACGCAAATTAATTAAGGTTCAAATGCACACAGCATGTTTTGGGTGAAAGCAAGTAGTCCAATGTGATAGAAGAGTCAGGAGTTCAAGAGGAGAAGTGAGAATGTGGTGGAAAAGACAATGTTTGTAACGCTGAAAACAATGAAATGTTGAAAATGTTGCCTGAAAACACACTATGAAGTGCCTTAAATATTATGCTAATTAATTTTATGTTCTTGATAACAAAATTGTTGTTTTAAGAAGGAAAGAAACATGAATAGAGAAAAATATTAGAGAAAGGTAATTTGGGAGAAGTGTGGAGACTCATTGAGATTCCTGAACACAAATAACACTATTAGGAGTCTATTTAATAAACTAGTTAAGAAATGAGGGAACCCAAATGAGGGGAGTGACAGAGACAATAAAGGAAGAGAAAGGAAAACTCAAAGTTAGTTTTGGCATGATATCAGCAAGACTTATTGATTGATTCCTGGGAGTGTGCGAAAGTGGAATCAGAGATGGTAAAGTTTCCAAGGCAATGATTGCAAAGTAATCCTATCAAGAGAGTGGAGAAAATTCACCAGAAAATGGAAATTAGCTATGTGATTTTTGAGATGCCTTAAGGTCAACCAGGAAAAAATGATAATGGGCAGCTAAGATATGAGGTCTGGGTTGAAGATAGAGATTTATGGAAATCACCATATTTAAGGCCATAGCAATGAATGAGAGCAGCAGAGACCCAAGAACTCAACCTTTGGAAGCACCAGCATTTACAGACCTCCAAAAGGAAAAGAAACCTGGAAGGAGACTGATAAATAGTAGCCAAAAAATTAAGAGGAAAATTGGGATAGGATAGCAATTCAGAAGCCAAAGAATACTATGTCATGGTAAATGTCACACAGAGGTACTGGAGGAACAACTGGGAAGAAGTCATTGGATGTGGCAGGTGGTAGGCCATCAGTAACCTCAAAGAATCTAGCTTCCACAGAGTGATAGATGTGAAAACCCTGGGGAAGTTGAGGAAGGCTGAAGCAATGAGTATAGACTTTTCTTTCCAATTTAGCTACACAAAATAGAAACAGTGTTAAGCAGTAAGGGCCCTCAAGATTAAAGGAAGCCATAATCCTTCTAACTATGCGGACATTTCTGTATATTGACAAACTGTTAAAGGGCCTATGAGGAAGAAAATTCATAAGCTATGAGAGAGCTGGAAAATAAGAGTAACTCCTAAGAAGAGCCAGTATGAAGTCATTAAAGGCAAAAAAAAAAAAAAAAAAAAACCTCTCAAATTCTCATTTTACATATTGGTTTTCCTTTTGTCTCTTGCCTGTCTCTCAATGCTTTCAGAGGCACAAATTCAGCTCACGGATGTTAAAAGCCCAGGATAAATACTTTTAGAAACAATAGTTGGTCCTTTTCAGGCACTCATTTATATAATCCCTTCAGACATAAAACCTGTTATTTTTGCAGCATCAAAACAATCCAGGTCCCCAAATCAAGGTGTTTGGTGGCAGAAACTTGTAACTTCAGAGCATGACACCTCACCCCCGGTACCCTCCCTCCTATACTTCTTGCCAGATCTTTTATTTACAGCTGTTTCACTGCATACACGAGAGGATAACCCCCCAAAAAAGACCCTGAATTATTTTTTGGCGAGTGGGTCCCTTGAAGTACAGGCTTTCCCCACTAGGTAGATGTTCTAGGAACCCATCAATATCAGTGTACCAGTTAGTATTGTTGTGAGAGGCTGCGTTTGGCTTTAGTGAATAATTTCTGGAGATTTTTTCAACGTGTTTGCCCATTTCATAAAGGGTAGTTTACACAAACAACCTGCCCACACCTCTCTTTGAGTGTTCAGTAGTTTTTGACCAAAACTGGTATGACCTCTATGCCCTACCCTCCCTATTCACCAGATCTCGCCCCAAGTGACTTTTTGTTTGTTTGTTTTTCCAGATGAGAAAAGTCCTCAAAGGGAAAGGTTTTGCTGAAGTGGAAGAGGTGAAACAAAAAACAGCAGAAACACTAAAATGCATTAAAATTGATGAGTTCAAAACTTTCTTGAGCAATGGAAAAAGTGTCTTGATAGATATATTGCATCAAATGGAGAGTACTTTGAAGGTGACTGAAGTTTAAACATGTAAGAATAAATACAGAATTTTTTATAAATAAATTTCATGGTCTTTTGGGGGGGCCTCATATGTCTCATTTAGAAATAAAGCAGTCTCTCGTTAATTCTCTCTTCACTTCCTTAAGGATTTATCCCACCTTCTACTAATAAACCAGTATGATTTACAATATGCAATTAACTTTCACCCATTATATGTATCTAAGGCTAGCTCTGAAGGCTTTTACAACACTAATCCAAAACTTACTAAAGCAGAGCCCCCTCTTTTCCCAATTATTTCACAAAATATAATAGAGAGAAGTAATTTTCAAAGGCAACATAAGATTCCCTTCACACAGCGCAAAGACTTCCCCTAAGAGACGCTTACACTACTCCATTCATGGAATAGGTTTCAACAGTTTTGTTTTTATTTTTATATATATATATTTCAAATTTATATTTGTGCATCTTTTCACATACAAATAATAATATCTACTTCAGAGTATGTACTCCTAATGCTTTAAGAGGATTGGTTTTCACATCAATACAAGTTTAGGTATAGCCACTACTTCTAGGCAGGTGGATGGACTGGTTGACTTATAAATTCATTTTCTATGTGACATAATTAACTGTATTCTTGAGAGGCTACTGGATAGGATTTTAGGTGTTTATTGCAGATCTCTTTTTCTAGTCCTACCCAAGCTGGGTTTGTATTTTCCATGATACTAAAGTGGAGAAGACTTATGGAGAAGGAAGTATGGAAATGAAGAGACAAGGTAAGCTTGAGAGGCTTTCGAGGAAAATTTAGAGGGCGTCAGAGATCTCCTTCTGGAGCTCATGGAAAAGTTCAAGGCCGTTGATGACACTGCCTAAACTGAAAGAGTCTCTCTCTCTCTCTCTCTCTCTCTCTCTCTCTCTCGGAAAAGTTCAAGGCCGTTGATGACACTGCCTAAACTGAAAGAGTCTCTCTCTCTCTCTCTCTCTCTTTCTTTTTTTTAAGAGAGATCCCTGATGTTTGCCAGGTGAGGAAAAATGGTTCAGATAACACTGTATTCTATTTCCTCCAAATTGGTACTAAGCAGTTCCAATGTCAGGACCTGTCATAAATGACAAAGATTAGTACTAGTTTTACAAGGATTAACATAAAATAAAATAGCTTCAAGCCTTGAAGACTCTCACTTTGCAACCAGAAGCATAGAATAGATGAAAACAAATGGTGATGAGATTTCAGATGATAAGTTCTCATCCATGAGATGAGAATAAATAGATTCTGTTTAATCAAGTGAATAGCTGTTCTTCAGCTCATTTTTCCCCTTTACTCAGCTTTCAAACCAATACAAATGACTAGGGAGGGGGCTGGGAACAGGTCAAGAAAATTAATAGTAAATCTGAGCTATGAAAACATGAAGGAAGTAAGAGTTGGTATCAACAGCAAAAGGAAAAAAGGGGAATCTCCATAAGAAGGTTGTGTCTCTTTATTGTTAGAAGTCCTTTAGAAAAAAATGGTTCTTCCTATTTGTGAAAACAGAAAATAATCAAAACTGTTTTCCAAAAAACAACACAGGACCTCTTCTGCTTTCCTCCAAGAAGTCACTAATGAAAAGAAAGAATTAATTATGGCTTCTTACAGCCATTCACCCACAAAATTTCCATAGCAGAGACATTTTCTAGTTCTGTAGTTCATCAATGGATCTGGGTTCCCACATTCAAGCTGTTTTTAAATGAATTATTGTGCTCTGTACCAGGGTCCTTGGCACTCCCCAGAAAGCACAGCCCCCACATCAAATGCTATGGAGGATTGACTTCCTAACTTTAGATGATGACTTACCCAGCATTAGGAGGCAGTGTGATGTGGTATAAGGAATTTAGGCCTGGAAGCCCAGAACCCCAGGTTCTGTCTCTGCATCCAATTGGAAATTGATTTCACCTGGTTACAATCTCTTTGAAAATCAGTTTTCTCATTTTTTTTAAATAAAAAGATTTTTCTGTCTCCTACAAAGTCTTAAAAACGTGATTTTCTTGTTACAAAAGAATTTGGGTTGAGCATAATTATCATAACCAGTTAACAACACTTTTTTGATGAGAGTGCTTTATTCTAAAAAGCCAAGATATAGAATTACTGTACATTATTAACTCTTTATATTCTGTTTTCTTTCATTGCAACCATAGTCATGCTGAGTAATATAAGGGGTAGATCATGTAATTTCTATTTTATATTTAGACTAGCTAATATGCTCAAAATGACTTTGCTCTTTCTGAAGTCTTAATTTTCATATGAATTATATATATATATATACCTTTGTTAGCAGCTGATCTACTGTAATTTTTTTTTAGCACATAGGTGTGATAGTATTAAGACCCACAAAATGCACAGAGAGATAAATATCCTCTTAGCCTATTCCAGTCATACACTATTTCTTCCTGTGGTGAACATTTTCTGAAGAGTCATTAAAACACTATTTTCCCAGCATAACTAATAGCAGCATGGGGTTAAATCAAGTGAATAAATGGCTAAATGGAGATCATTTTCTTGCAAAAATTGTTTTCTTATATTTATCTAAAGCTTGTGAATTGTCTGGTATTTGTCTGACCCATCATCATTTTTAAAAATTATGAAGTAAACAACACATGTGCACACTTGCACTCATTTACATATTACACAAAAGAGAAATAGACATGATGTCTTAACAGAAAAACCCTGAATTATAGCACAAATCTAGAGTTTTAGAAGGAGACTTAGAAAAGTAACTTCAAAAAGTAATCATTGTTCATGTTTTATAGGGCATAGACCTCACCCTGACATTGCCATTCATTTGTTCACTCATTCAAATATTTATTTAAGCACCTGGTAAAGTACAAAGTCCCTAGCAAAATGCTGAGAAAATAAAAAGATAGTTTCTATGATCAAGGACATCTAAACTTATGACAAAGTGGACATGTATTCAATACTACACACTAAGTTTCAAAATAAATGTATGTCCTAAGGACTAAGTACTACAGAAGAAAGCATATCTGTTGAATGCTCTTCAATTGTCCTTCCAGATTCCCTTTTTACTCTTATCCATGGTGCTCAGTGGTCCCAGGGGGCAGACCTTCTGGTCTCTTCAACAGCCTTACCTTCTGGCCTTAGATTGGGTTCAGATGAGAGAAACTATGCAGAGGGTACAAGGACACTCGGGACAGGATATTTATTCCCCAGTTCCTTCTTGAGGAGTAGCTGCAGGTTGTACAGCAATCTCCTATCAGGTGGTCCTCTCCAGGGTAAAACATAAGGCATTACCTTCTCTTGCTCCATCAGGCATAAGGATAATAATAGCTCCAAGCTGATGCTAGTTCTGAGGTCCTGCTCTACTTTTGTGTGTTTTCCTTATTTCTGTCTACACCTTTGTAAATAGTCTCTATATTAAACCCTCCTCAAATTATTCACTTTGAGCATGTCATCTGTTTCCTGCTGGTTTCTTGGTATATCACCAAACCTGACCAGGCTGGGTCTATTCACAGTTAGAAATACAAAGTGTATGACCTGGTCATAGAGAAAAAAGTTAAAGTTGGATAGGAGAAGAAAGGTTTGGAGAATGGATTTTGAACGTGGAAATAATTGCATTTGCAAAAATGTAGAGGACAAGGAATATTTGATATATCTGAAACTCCAGGAGTCATTGCGAAAGCTATAGAACAGACAACCACAGAGGCAACCACAGGACCTTGAGTGCAGTTCAAGGAAATTCATGTCTCATTATGAATGTCATTTATTTTCCTTGAAGAATTGTGTTCACTGCAGTTTCAAACAATCATAATGGTGGCACTGTGGGATTCAGAGAAGAGAGAAGTGAAATTGAAGATGGGGAGAGTATTTAACAATTTACTCTAATTATCACAACAATCTAGATGTAAAGTGATGTACCTGGACTAAGATCATGCCAGAGGGCATTGAAAGAAAAAATGAAGAGGCATATATTTGACAGTACTGTGTGACCAATCAAATATTGAGAGAAAGGTAGTGAGATATGTTGGCTTAGATGACTGGAAAAAATATTTGGGGGAATTTACTAAGTTCTAGGGACTATTATTAGAGACTGACATGTATTGACTTTTTTCCTTCCAGTAACTCCTGAAAATGACAATATTTTTATTCCTTTTTTTGTTAATTGTAGCAACCAAGGCACAAAGAGCTTAAGCAACTTGCCCAAAGTCACACAAATATTAAGTAGAAAAGATTACAGAAAGAGGAATTTGAAGAGGAGGCAGTGAGACATTATGAGATCAGACAGGAATACCTTAATCTCTGATAGCTGTGAGATATTCATGTAGAGAAGTCCAATAAGCAATTGGATATACTAGCTAGGAAAGCAGGCAATATAATGAAATGGCTAGAGATACAAGCTTAAACATTTTCCACACATTATTCGTAACTGAATGAGTCACTAGGGAGAGTGTGCAGAGTGGAAAGAAGTTTGAAGTTGAAGACCAAGGAAACATCAACATTAAAGAAATAGAGTAAGAGTGGCATGAACAGTATACCCTGCAATCCAGTCCTATCTTAACCCTCCTCACGAATCTTTCAACTTCCCCCATAGAGAATCGTCTGTTCCAGACAAATATACCCACTTCTCTTATATTTTGCTTCTTCTGAGTAGCTGCCTTTGGAAGATGCCGCCCCCACATTCCACTCATCCATCTTTTTCAGTCTTCAGGGACCATCTCAAATCCTATTGCCTCATTAAAATTTGGTTCCAATTATCCAGATCTAGAAATTGCATAGTGCACTTTTCTGTTACAATCAGTGGGATTCTCAGTTTCTTTTGTGGATATTCATCTTTACTATTGCCTATCTTTGCTTTTTTCTGTACTATATCTCCAAATATATAATAGACTACCTAAATGATAAAACATTCTTATTTTTTTTTCCCATAATGTTGTGGGCATGGTGAGTATTTGGTAGTGTGCACTCACTGATTTGGTGTTGATGAGGACTTAGTATCATCCATGTTTCAAGTCCACTGTCTACTAAGTCTCTGAGAAACTACCCAGACAGTTGAAATCTTTTACTCTTTACTCCCTTCTCTTCTCTTGTATGCCTAGTCTCTTCATGTTTATCAAGATTACCCTCTCTGAGGAAGTGTCAGCTTTACACCCTTTCTGATCTATTTCCTGTTCAAACTCATCTAGCCACCATCCCAGACTCTCAGTGCCATCATTTTTTGCAAACTTAGGTCTGGCTAGCCTGACATTTTTTTTCTCTTCCAGATGAAAGGTAAAATTTCTAGGTTCCACTTAGAAATAATACACTAAACTATAAAGGTAGTTAAGTGCAGGAATTCAGGCACTATAGAATATAATATAGAAGGAATATATAAGTAGGGTTTGTTATTTTCTTCAGTTCTTACTACATGCTTCTAATTAATAGTTATTTTTAGGATTGTGATGAGACTTATTAAATTATTAAGATATTTGGGGATAAAATGTTCCCATATTTTAAACTCAATACTTTGCCATTTCTCTGCATGTGACTTTGCACTAATTTTAGAAATAGAGTGCAATTAACTTAAAACATGTACTAGAAAGACATTCTATTCAAATTTGTGCCATTCCATATGTGTGGCACGAGTGAACCATCCACTTAGCTAAATTTTTAATTCTATAAATCTTAATGTCTAAAATATGTTTAAAAAAAAGATTTGCTTTGTTTTTAAGATGAATGTACTCTTTTATTTTCAATATAATTGTACATGGGTTATTAAAATGGCATGCATAAGTAATAATAAAATATTAATTTGTGCTCTAATAATGGTCTCCCACCGATAGGCAAATGCTAAGAAAGATATGTTGGCATTATTTCTGAAGCAGTTACAGCTCATTACAAGAATAGAAAAATCTTCTGTCTTTATTTTTCCTACAATAACAGCTCAGTTCCAAATATAACCATCCATTTGGCTTTCACCTAAAGAAAGGGATGATATCAATGGCTATAAGTAGATCTAGAATTAATAACTTTGTATTAAGTGCCATTTCTCACTAATTAGTTTTCCATTTTGGGAACTAAACTTCTCACTCATTATTTTTTATCTTATAGGAAATAAACTCACAAAATAATCCATATGGCGAAATCCATTTTAAGTATCCACATAGGCATGGATTTTTGAAAAGCTCTATGTATTTGAAAGCAGGTTTAAGTTTTATCTTCATTATCTATCAGCTTAAGTTATTAATTGTCACCTGTAAACTGAAGACCTTAATAATGCATAAATCACATGACTACAAGAATTCAATTAGATTTTAAGTATAAAATCTAAGGTGTTCTTAACTAGAAAACCCCTATATAAATATATAACTTACTAACATTATTCAGGTCTTTAAAAAGTTTAATAATTTAATGTGATATAATGAAGAGAAAGTGAGTTTTGGAATTCAACACCACTTAAACTCCAAGTGGTATTCAAAGTGGTGTTGAATTCCACAACTCATTTGCTCTAGTCATGGAAACGTACATTATTTACTTAATGTCTAAATGCCAAAATCTCAGTCATTGAGGCCCCACTTCTACTCTGGATGAAGAAAGTTACAAGATAATATAATTTCAGCCATTGTTTCCATTAACAAAAGATAAACCTGAATAATTTATAGAATCATAATATTTTGTGACCCTATCAGAGAAATGAAGTGACTAGGCAACCAAATGAGCTAATTCCAGAGTGACAAGCTCTTCT
The DNA here is from genome assembly GCA_963574415.1 of Tarsius wallacei. NCBI lineage: Eukaryota > Metazoa > Chordata > Mammalia > Primates > Tarsiidae > Tarsius > Tarsius wallacei. The sequence continues at coordinate 23,644 of CAUYQG010154375.1, forward strand.
GATAGGAAACAGGACACACAAACTGTTTCACCTGTGGCAGAGCATGGAATAAAAAGTGACTACCAAATAAACAAGTAAGAAGAGAACTGACAAGCCAATAAAATTGCAAAGACTAGCATAACGGTTTAGAATAGCTGGGATAAATTAACAGTTTAGAATAAAACAAAGATTACTTAAGAAAGGTAGGTAGACAGTGATAAATTGAAGATACATATTTTTTTAAATTCAAGAGTAACAAATAATTATTCCATATGTGGTATAACTACTAAGCTAATACTAGAAATAAAATGGAATAATAAAAAAACACACAATTTATTTAAAAAGACAGTAGAAAAAGAAAAACAAACAAAAGAACACATGGAACAAATAGAAAACTGTGTAAATAGTAGACTTAAATACAACCATACCAATAATTACACCAAGTGTATACGGTCTAAACATCCCAATTCAAAGACAATGGTTGTCTTATTGAATAAAATACCGAATGCTGTCCTCTATAAGAAACCCACTTTAAATATATGAATAAATATATAACTATAAGTATATATTCAATCTTCACAAAGCAAAAACTGATTAAAACAAAAAGAGGATTTGACAAACACACAGTTTTGTTGGTAGCTTTAATACTTCCTTCAGTAATTGATAGAACAAATAAAGAGAAAATTAATAAGGATGTAGAAAACCGAAACAACACTATCAACCAACTTGACATAATTCATATCTATATAATACTCTACCCAACAATGCAGAATATACTTTCTTTTCATGTGCATATATTCAGCAACATAGAACATATTTGGGGTCATAAAACAAATTTCAACATGAATGGATAAACAAAATGTGACATATATACAATTAAATATTATTCAACCTTTAAAAAAGAAGAAAAATCTAACACATGCTACAACTTTCATGCACCAATCACAAAAGGATAAATATTGTATGATTATACTTATGTGAGGTATCTAAAGTAATAAAATCCATAAAAACAAATTAGAATGGTAATTTTCAGAAGCTGAAAGAAGGTGTGTTTATAAGGAGTTATTGTTTATGGGCACATAGCTCCAGTTTTGCAAGATAAAAAGAGTTCTGTGGATGGAAGACGGTGATGGTGGCACAACAATGTAAATGTGTTGAATGCCCCTGACTTGTACACTTAAGCCTGATTAAAATGGTAAATTTTATGTCACATATATTTTACTACATTTTCTAAAATGTGTAATAAAAAAGTATTGAAATCATAAAAATTTTACTTTCTGACCAAAACAGACTAAAACTAGAAATCAGTAACAGAAAACTATCTAGAAAACCAAAATAGATTTGGAAATTAGCCAATATAGACAACATAAATTGAAGTATATCTATGGATCAAAGAAAAACCACAAGTAAAATTAGAAAATATATTGACTGCCGGGCTCGGTGGCTCAGCCTGTAATCCCGCGCCTTGGGAGGCTGAGGTGAGTGGATTGCCTGAGCCCGCGGGTTCGAGACCCGCCTGGGCAGGCAAAACCTCATCTCTACAATAAATCAAAAAATTAGCTGGGTGTGGTAGCGCACGCCTGTAGTTCCGGCTACTCGGAAGGCTGAGGCGGAAGGATCGCCGGAGCCCAGTAGGTCGAGGCTGCGGTGGCCGGGAGCGGCCACTGCACTCCAGTCTGGGCGACGGAGTGAGACTCCAACTCAAAAAAAAAAAAAGAAAAAAGAAATTAGAAAGGTGGAAGCAGAATTTTAGGAAGAGAAGGCGTGGTGTGTTCGGGAGGCAGGCCACCCCAGGGCCAGCACCATGCACAGAGTGGGTGGCAGACAGGGCCATCCCATAAATATTTGCTATGTGCCAGGCACTGCTCCAGGCATCAGAAGATACATCTGTAACCCAGACTCAAACTCATCCTTTCTGGGGCCTTCAGCTCTTTCTTGGTTGGCTCACACTCATAGGCAGGAGTGGGGGCTGGGGGTAGACAGAGAGAAAAACGTGAGTATAGAGACAGGATGGAGCCTGGTTCCCATAGCCTCTGACTGCTGTTTGACTTCAGACAGTTGTGTGACTTGCCAAGGTCCTTTCCCTGCTGTGGAGTGAGGTAAGCAAACTTGTCTCCTCAGCATGGATTCTGATCCCACAAAGCCAGGACTCCCTCTGGACCATGCAGGGCCAGCATTACCTCTAGAAGGGAAGACACATTGCAGCTGGGTCTCGAAGCAAGGGCAGGATTCTGACAGCTGGCGAGTTGGGAGAAACAACAGGGACATCAGGGATCAGCCTGGGCACAGGTGGGGGTCTGGGGCAAGGGAGGGCCGAGGCAGGTGATGCCTGAGAAGTCTGTGGAGAGGACCTCCCAGGCTGGCCCAGCAGCTGCTCTTGGCTGTGTGGTGGGGGACACACTGAAGGGAGGAGAGGTCACACCTCCCACACCTACTCAGGAAAAAGTTGGGCGCAGGTAGCTGGAGCTCCTCCAGGCTCCAGTTTACCTGTAACCTGGCTGCTCAGAGGTCTCCACTGGACCTCCCTGTGGGGACTGCACACGCTAAATCCAGCAAGGAGCAAGACAAGAACATAGCCAATGAAACTCCAGCTTCAAGTGACAGCTTAGCCAACATATGTGCCACCAGGAGCAAGGCCTATCTATATATTAATATTTGCACCTCCTCCTGGGTCTGGGCTGCCACAATGGCAAGACAGACCCCATTTTCCTAGCCAAGCCCTTGACAATAGGCATAATATTTTGCATTTAGGGAGAGGACATGTGACTGCCGGCAGGCGCCTCAGCTGGACCAGTCTTTCCTTCACCTGCAGTCAAGCCTCTTGTCCGAGAAGTGGCATGAAGGACTGGCAGTGATAGCCACGTGCCCTGATCCTTGGGGAAGGCCACTGTCCCTGCAGGACAGCAGGCACCAAGGCCCCCGGCAAGCAGAGAAAGAGGCACAGCTGCGCAGTCCCTATGAGTCCAGCTGGAATCCCACACTTCAGCTGTGTGACCACAGGCGATGAATGTCCTGTGACTCACAGGACCTCACGAGTGTCACCTGAAGCCAGAGCAATCAACCTTTCTGGCCAGTCATTGGGAGATGGAAGTAAAACCATGATGATGGCGGCTCTGGCACTGAGCCTGCCTGGCTGACAACGATAGCCTCAAAAACAAAAAATGACTAAGCACAGAGCCTCCCGATTCTTGCCCCCCCCCCTTTGGAAACCCACGTCCTTCCTGGAGCTACATCTTGGGCTGCTCCAAGTGAGAAAATCATATAGGGGGAACTTCCACCTCAGATTAGGGGTATCTGTGAAATCCTCTTTCAAGTCTGCTGGTAATGCGCTCTCAGGCACAAGCACAGAGCTGCCTTCTGCAGGCAGACGGGTGGGAGGCCTCTCTGGAAACACCCCCGTCCTATCCCTTGTCTCCCTGGGAGATGACAGGAGGCTCGGGAGACATTTAATTATCCTCTCTGGGGGAAGGGAAGAGGGCTGGGCCCCTTCACAGGGAGACATGAGGGAAGGACCTCCTGCCTGTCAAGCCTTCCCATGCTGGCCTGTCCTCTGGCCACAACTCCGTTAGGGCAATGCACCTTGGGGCCATTGTTAGTGCCCTACCTGCCTCCCGCCAGTTTCACCAGGGAGTGTACGTGAAGTAATTCCAGGTCTTGCCATTTTCACAGATTTTTTTTCCCCCAATTTCCCTTGTTTTATGTGGTCCCCTCAGACCCCTTCTACAGTTGCCAATATGCATCCTGAACTCCCATGGCCTGAGCATCCAGCCCAAGAATGCTTTTTTTCTTCTCTTAAAAAACACCATCACCAAAAGCAACACATGGTTTGCAAAGTGATGCCTTCCAGAGAGACCAGGCTATGGTATCCTTTGCCTTATTAGGAAGTTCAGGTCAGACCTTAAGTGGGGCCCATCCAGGGCTGAGTGCTGACGGCAGCGGAGAGAGGTACATAATCCCACTTTGGACAAGCGTGTTAGCCAGAGCTCAGGGCTCACCTACTACCTCTGCCACTAACGAGCAGCACAGCCACCAGCCTACTGCTTCTGCCTCTGGGCCTCAGTTTCCCCACATGTAAAACTGAGTGTCACTAGCTCAATGCATGGAGTTATTTTGAGGCTAAAGTGAAACTGTGAAATTGTATACCACCTGTCCTTTCAAGCAGAAGTCAGGAATCTATTTGTCTTTGTTAACACACACACACACACACACACACACACAGACTTGCATTCACAATTCTGTCTTTGAAATGGCATGCATCGTGTGCTCCCAACTTTATGAGAAGTAGAACAAGGCAGACCCCTCATGCAAGCTGTGGCATGAAGGCCTTTAATGATGCCCCCCTCACTCGACCATACACGACTCAGCCACAGCGTTCCCATCTGTACAATGGGGAGTGGACTCGACACTTTATTTCCTTTGAACTTGGACATTCTGCAACTCTGAGAAACCTATCTTTCTCTCTCTCAGTCGCTATTAGCAGGTTACAAGAAACTCGTGGGAGTCACGCAAGCCAGAGTAGAGCACATGAGACAATGGTCCCAGGCCAGGGGAGCTGTGAAAAGACTGTGGGTGATAGGCCAGACAGGAAGGAAAGAGGCCAGTGGCAAAAGCCAGAGCTGAGAACTCACTGTAGAAACCAGGAGTTGAGGAAAGAAGGAAGGGAGTGGTGAGCCCTGGGATGCTGTAAGAGGACAGAAAGGGAGGTCTCTGTCCTGCAACCTCTATAACTTCCCTGTGACTTAAGAGGGGGTCCCTCCCTTTCTGAGGCAGGTCCCACACTCCTGTGTCTTTCTTACAGTGTTCTCGGCACTTAGGATGGTCTTTCTACTTCCTCTCCCAGGAGAGCTCCTACTTGTCTTCAAGGCCTAACTTAGACACCATTTTCTATAGCCCGGGGTGGCAAGCTTTTTCTGTAAAGGGCCCGATAGTAAACAATTTAGATTCTGAGGGCCATATGAGCTCTGTCGTGGCCACTCAACTCTGTCCTTATAGCTGGAGAATAGCCTTGACAATCCCGGAACAAATGAGCATGGCTCTATTCCAACAAGACTTAATCTGTGGACACTGAAATTTGAATTGTATGTACTTTTCACATGTCAAAAAATGTTATTCTCCTTTGGTTTTTTCCAGTCACTTAAACGTAAAAACCATTCTTAAATCATGGACTATACAAAAATAGTATGTGACCCATAGGCCAGAGGTGCCGACTTCCCCTACGGCCTCTTGCTGTACAAAGTGGGATCCAGGCACCAGCAGCGTCAGCCTCGCCTGAGAGCTTGCTGGAAATGCAGATTTCAGGGGCCCACCCAGGTCTACTGAGTCAAAGTCTGCATTTTAACAATCTTTCCGGATGGCTCGTGTACACTTTAAAATCTGACAAAGTACTGATGCCTGGATATCATCCCAAGATTCTAATTTTAATAGGGTGCAACCTGAATATTGGGACTTGTTAAGACTCCCCAGGTGGTTCTAATGTACAGCAAACTTCAAGAGCCTGTGCCCCAGAAAAATTCCCCAGGGAGAGAAGGCTGCTCCTCTTCCTGGCTCCCAAAGTCCCCAGGTCACGCGTCCATGACATAGCATGTCACTGGATAAAGATTATTTGTCACACTCTGTGAGCTCCTCTGGGTTCAAGAACCTGCCTCATCCTAATTTATGAAGATCTCAGACAAACTACTTGCCCCTTGAGATGAATGGTTTTGTAACTGGACCTCCCCTGCTGTCCTAGATGAAGACAGAGAAGGCAGCCTCCTGACCCAGGGTCATCCTGGCCTCTCCCTCCATTCCCTGAGTCTCTCCTGCTTCTGAGAGGCCCTCAGGCCAGCACAGGCTCTGGGGTTTCCCAGACTCTGGGGGCAAGGGAGACAAAGAGAGGTAACCCACATATCTGGCAACCCCAGATGCAGACTTCACTGGGGATGCAGACTTCACTTCCATGACCCCCCCGCCCCGCCTTCCCAACTAGAAGTATGTAGTCCCACTTGGCCCTCCCACCGGATCCCCACTGCCCCAGCCCCCACCTTCTCACTCCTCTGTTTTGATGGTGCCCTGGACCTAGCATTTTCCTGGAGAAATACGTGAGGGGTGAGTGCATGACAGTGACTGGGGGCAAAGTAAAGGAGTCTTGCCTGGGAGGGTCCTCAGGGTTCTGCCCCGGAGAGGGCTGCAGGGACACCAGACTGGGGCTGACCTGCCTGCACTACCTGTCTATCCTCCCACCAGCCAGTTCCCTGTCTGTCCTCAAGTCACTCGCAGCTCTGGAGCCGAGCCCTGCACCCCACAGAGGTGACTCTCTCCCAAGACCTCCTCCTCCGAGGCCCCTACAACACAGCAGCCCCCCACCTCTGGAGTACCAACCACAAAGTATCCAAAGCTCAAGGATTTGAAATCTTGGAAGGTCAGACCTAGGAGAGGCCCCGAGAAACCATCCCTCATTACACATATGGGCAAACCCGGCCAGAGAAGGGGAAAGACTGGCCCAGCCCGGATGGTGGCAGACTGGGGGCCACCACCTCCCACCACCCCGTCTAGTTCCCCCCCCACAGCCCTCCCCGC
>CAUYQG010154379.1:0-23607 GCA_963574415.1 Tarsius wallacei
TAGCGGGGTGTGGTAGTGCATGCCTGTAATTCTAGCTACTTGGAAGGCTGAGGCAGAAGGATGGCCGGAGCCCAGCAGGTCGAGGCTACAGTGGCTGGGAGTCTGGGCAACAGAGTGAGACTCCAACTCAAAAAAAAAAAAAAAAAAAAGAAAAAAGAAAAAGAGACCTAAAGAACTCCCAGAAGATTTATTGCGAAAAGGTCATCCCCAAGGCATATAATCATCCAGTTAAGAAAAGTTAATGTGAAGTAAAGAATTTTAAGAACAGTGAGAGACAAAAGCACCCAAAACTTATAAAGATTAACCTAGACTAACAGCAGGCTTCTCAGAAGAAACCTTACAAACCAGAAGGGATTAGGGCCCCATATTCAATTTCTTCAAAGAGAATAACAATCAGCCAAGAATTTTTGTATCCCACAAAATGAAATTTCATAAATGAAGGAGAAATGAGGTCCTCCACAGACAAGCAAACACAGAGAATTTGTCACCACTAGACCAGCTGTATAAGAAAAACTCAAAAGAGTTCTAAATACTGAAACAAAAGATCAAAACACACCAGTAGAACAATGCTGAAAATCATAAAGTTCACAGACCTTATGAAACACAAACACAATCGAGAAAATAAATAAAGAACCATATAACAACCATTATGATAAATAGAATAGCACCTTACATATCATTATTAACTCTGAATGCAAATGGTCTCAATTCCCCACTAAAACAGATATACATTTGCAGAATGAATAAAAAAACACAACCCAAATGTATGCTGCCTTTAAGAGACTCAACTCAAAAAGACACATATAGTCTCAAAGTAAAGAGGTGGGGAAAAATATTCCACACAAACAGAAACCAAAAACAAGCAGCAGTAGCAATTTTTATATCAGATAAAACTGACATTAAATTAATCATAGGAAAAAAAGATGGTTATTATACAATGATAAAGGAAGCAACCCAATGAGGAGATACAACAATTTTAAGTATATATTCTTCTAAAACCAGAGCCCCCAGCTTTATAAAACAAATTTTACTAGACCTGAAAAGAAGAGACAGTAATACAATAATCAAGGATGACATCAACACTCCACTGAAAGCAATATATCACCAAGACAGAAAGTCAAAAAAGAAACATTGGAGTTAAACAGCACTTTAGAGAAAATGGGTCTAACAGATATCTAAAGAACATTCCACTCCAAAATTATAGAATATGCATTTTTTAAAATCAGCACATGGAACATTCTACAAGATAGACCATGTGATAGGCCACAGATCAAGGCTCAATATATTTAAAAAATCAAAATCGTATCAAGGACCTTCTCAGACCATGGTGGAATACAACTAGAAATTAACTTCAAGAACTCATGAAAACAACCAAATACATGGAAGATAAACAATTTGCTCCTGAATAATTCTTAGGTCAACAATGAAATAAAGATAGAAATTTTTAAAAATATTATTGAAACAAATGACGGAAATGAAACAAGTTATTAAAACCTCTGGGCACAACCAAAACTCTGCTCAAAAAAAATTTATAGCACTTAAGTCCTACGTTAATAAGATTGAAAGATTGCATATCGATGACCTAACATCACATGTCAAAGAACTAGAAAAACATGAACAAGCCAAACCTAAAACTCGAAGAAGAAAATAAATAATAAATATCATAGCAGATCTGAATGAATTTTCAATACAAAAACACAAAGGATCAATGAAACAAAAAGTTGGTTGTTTGGAAAGATAAATGAAATTGATAGACCACTAGGCTAGCTAGCTAAATTAAGAAATGAGGTGAGAATATTCAAATTAGCTCAATCAGAAAGGAAAAAAGAAACATTACAACTGATATGACAGAAATTCAAAAAGATCACCCAAGACCATTATGAACATGTCTATGCAAATAACTAGACAATCCAGAAATGGATAAATCTTTGGAAACATACAATCCCCCAAGCTTGAACCAGGAAGAAATAAAAATCCTGAACAGACCAATAATGAGTAGTGAGATTGAAACAGTAATTAGAAGTCTCCCAACAAAATAGTTCAGGACCTGATGGACTCACAGCTGAATTTTACCAGACCCTCAAAGAAGAACTGGTACCAATTTTACTGAAGGTATTCCACAAAATTGAAGAATGTGCAGGTGTGTGTGTGTGTGTGTGTGTGTGTGCATGCACGCACCTGCACACATACACACATACACACACATACATACACATACACACATACACACACATACACACACATACACACACATACACACACATACACACATACACACACATACACACATACACACACATACACATTCGAGTGGAGGAGAGATGGGAGATAACAAAAATATAAAAATGTTGGTCATGAAGAGAGTTAATTTTCCCTTTATGTAGTGCACTTGAGGGTCCATCTATATTTTTTCTTTCCACATATCTTGACACCTATGCCCAGCACTTTATTTCTCATTAAAATGTTTTTAATAACATTCAGATCACTCTAATAGCCTATATTTTCTCTGTATGTTAAGAAATTTTATATAGTATACATTAATGAACAAAAGTATTGTATTGTAATGTTTTATGGTTTTCTTTTTTCTTTTTTTTTTGAGTTGGAGTCTCACTCTGTCACCCAGACTGGAGTGCAGTGGCCGCTCCCGGCCACTGCAGCCTCGACCTGCTGGGCTCCAGCGATCCTTCCACTCAACCTTCCAAGTAGCTGGAACTACAGGCGCGCACTACCACGCCCAGCTAATTTTTTGATTTTTATTGTAGAGATGAGGTCTTGCTTGCCCAGGCGGGTCTCGAACCTGCGGGCTCAGGCAATCCACTCACTTCAGCCTCCCAAGGGGCGGGATTACAGGCTGAGCCACTGAGCCCGGCTTGTTTTATGGTTTTCAACTCTTACAATAAACTATTTCAGATATCCTTATTGATGCTCATTATTGATATGCAACAGGATGGTAAAATTAAAAATTTTACTGATGCATAAAAAACATTTAAAATGACAGATACTAAAGAAAATTTTGAGCAAAACTACTTGCAGCTTGTAAATTTTCATAGTATGGTTGCAAACAAGTTTGCCAGGACTACAAGAAATAGACTGTATGAGAGTCAGAAAATGTATTTTTAAGGATTTACTTTAGTAGAGCTACTACTGTTGTGGAAATTATCTATCCTATTCCCTGTCCATTATTTTAAGTCTTAGACTTGAAAGAGTATTATTATTTTTATTTTTATTTGGTCTTTGGAGGAATTGAAATAAATAGAAAATATAGTTGTCTTAATTGTTTTTAATTGATTCATAATAACGATACCTATTTATGCAGTACATAGTAATGTTTCTGACTTTCATTCGGGAAAAAATGAAAAATATTGGATATTGGCTTAGAATTTCATCCTATTTACAACTTGCTCAGAATAACGGGTATATGTGTAAAGTTACAGAGGTTTAAAAGTAAATAAAATACATCAAGAAATCAGCATGCCTGGTCTGATGCAAAGTTCATGTAAAGACTGGAATAGCAATGATAGTAACTTTTATTTTAAAATTTTTATGCCCCCAACAGGTTTTCATATCTCATGTTAGTCTTATGACTAAGTATTTATAAATAATTTTCGCCATGAAACGAAAAATAAATTGAAAGGAAATAAGGGTAATCATAAAAGTTTGAAATTGCTGTGTTCTCCTTCCTCATATTTTCAACTTTTTATTTCTATCAGCTAAGTTCACAGAATACAAAAATTCTATGACCACATGTATTCAGTTCTCCCTAACCTTTGCCAGGTAGCTGATAATTTTCCTCTGAGAGACAAACATTTTCAGAAATTATTTATTCTTATATTTATGTATTTCAGATTCAAGTGAATGCTTTTTCTCTGATATATTCATTTTGCTTCTAAACTTGTTTTTGATTTAAAGAAAAAAATTAGGCACAGACAGCGTTCATGGTTTCTCAAGATTCAAAGAAACAAGGTATATAAGAAAATATTTAATACTTGAAATATTTTACTGATGAAGCAATAATATTGCTGATATAATAAACTATAATGCTGCTTAACATAGATTGGTATTTGTTTTCATAGATATCATAATTAAGAGTGACTACACAGAGAAATGAGAAACATCAGCTGTGTTGCCACCATGGAATAAATTGGCATTAATTAAACATCTATTCATTAGTAATGAATGCCAAATAACATTAAACTGTTAGTAGAATATTAATTACATACTTAAGAATGAATGGCACCATATTAACAATTAATGACACTTTAAGAATCTAGATACACTATAATACATAATTGGTTTTAATTATAAAACTATTTTAGGAGTATGATTTCCTATTTCCTAATGGGACAGTAGTACAATATACATATAATTACAGAGATTTCTTTTTCCCCCTGAACGTCATAGTATGCATTTGGGTACTACATATATGTTCAATATGCCCCTCTTAACATTGGAAAGCAATCATTGCAAATTCTGCTCCCTCTGTCCAAAGGAAACCTAATTTCATGACTGAAATGTCTTCCTACCTAAGATGACATGATAATTAACTTCATATGAAACTTTAAAGAAGTGAAGCTGAATTACAAAGACACCCATTTAAAAGAAGTGTCTCTCTTTTCCAGTGTGTATCTCTTAGTTTTCTCTTCTGAGAGAGTAGGATTATGTGGTAAAAATGTAGCAGGACAAGACACAGATGAGGTGATAAGCCAGAGTCTTCACTCTGGAACCTGGCCCAAACACTACCCCATTCCACACAGATATGTACTGAAATACCAGGTAGACCTGCGGACTTAATCTATGAAAGGACATTTTAAAGTATTGTTTAATGTGAAGGAGACGGAGAAGAAGCGAATTATATTTTAGCATTAGAAAGTTTTTGTCAAAAAGTTTGTGGACCTATTTAAACATTGTCAAAACATTTCTCTTCAAATCACAATAGAACTCTGGTCACATACTCGGAAAAAATGAAATTAGCTCTCTAATGCAGGCAGGTGGTGATAGACTGAGTTATTGTAGATTCTTTTTCCTTTACCATGTAAATTTTTAGTTTTTCTCCCTGGCGGAGGAATGCACTCTCCTGCACCTTGACTTTGGACTAAGCCAAGAAGATGCTCACAGAAGTGATATCATGCATCTGAGACTCAAAAGGTGCTTTACTGTCGGTCTTTTCTTCTTGTGCTTGTATCACGGCCATGTGTGGCAGAATAAAGATGGCCAGTAGTTCCCTGACTCTCCTTCTATTTAAAGGGATGTTTATTTCCTCCTTGGGCCCTGGGAGAAGTTAGTGAAAGTTGGAATTACCTTGAGAAGTCTGTCCGTAAAAGCTACAAAAGCTTTAAGGTGATTATGACTGAGAAATAAAAAAGCAGTGAGGGAAATTGTATTAAAGGAGAGAGAAAATAGCAACATGTAATCAGAAAAATAGAAAGAGTAACTAATGATCTCTAAGGGATAGCCAGGGATATTGGTAGGCAAAATGTTGCAAGTTCCACATTCCTTCTTGAAATCTATCATGCATTATAAAAGAATGATGAGATAAAGAAGAAAATGTGATGTTGTTGAGCAGAATTTAGAGGCAACATAAAGTTTCTGGGACTTGCTGTGCTTGAAAATAAAATTGTTGTTTTCCCCTAGTTTCTCTTGGCAAAAGATCCTCAATATTATAAGTGAATAGCAGCCAAAGATCAAATCAAAGGCTATACTAGTAAGCCATTGCCTGAATATAAAGATGTCGAGGATGTGGCTGTAAGATCCTTTCATTAGATCACAAACAGATAGGAGAGTTTTCTTACTAAGGCTTCTAAAAATATAAAGTGCGTATCTCTTAGATCCTATCGGCTGCACAAGAGTGTCATTAAGGTCTTTAAACTTGTGCTTTAAAGAACTTTCTGACATGAAATGGTTTGATGAAGAAAGATCTTATGGTCCCAAAGCTCCATGTCTTATAATCAAAGCTAGAGAAGTTAATATCTTAAAAAGAAATGCATTGACTATGGTTTAATAAATGAATTATAATTGATACACAGAAAACCAACAAACTTTTAAAAGAAATTATATCAGGTTAGATGAAAGAGGCAAAGAGAGTTTAAATTAAAAAGAGGTCTTTGTGTCCTCAGTATTATTTCTTCAGGAGAAAGCAAGCTGAGAACAATACTCAGCTGTTGCAAGCTTAGGCTATTAGTAAAATGAAGAATAACTTACAAGGCAGAGGTTAAAAGCCATGGGGAACAATTTTCTGGAAGTAAAACTGAGTACCAATCAAGAAACTGCTACATCAGCTAGTGTAGATTTCTTGGACTCCATATTCCTTCTCTTTGGAAGTAGAGTGCCTATTGTGAGTTTCCTATGTGTGTCTTATAATTACATGTTGATTATCTGAAGGGACAAATAATCACCTCTTTAGTTCATACGTCTTCATATAAACAGAAATCATATATGAGGAGGCACACCTGGAGATTCTCTGAACCCATTTACTTTAGATAATGAAATCCCATATTTGAGTAGATTAGGTAAAAATGAGACTTTCTGGGCATTTTAAACAGTGTGTACCTCTTGCATACAGGGGGAATGATAAATAATGTATAGCCAGAGTTGGAACTTTTGTGAATTAAACATGACTAAAATGTTCTTGGCATGCCTCATCAAGAGTTGTATGCTATTTCATCTTATCCTTGATTGTGAGTGGGCTTGAGGTTGCTTTTGACTCTGTCGCAATAGAATCACCCAGTCATGTCTTGTTGAAAATACACTCAAAACAATGACATATGACAACTTTATTTTTTCTTTTAATCTACTAAGAGTTGTGGTGGTTTTCTGTATAGCATTTATACTATTAAATATCTAGAAAACCATAGGAGGGCATTCAGGTAGTTTTTACATATATACACACCTCCTCAGATTTTGATTGAAACTTGCTTTAAATCTATAAATCAATGAAGGGAATAGAGACATTTTCACATTATTGAGTCATATCATTTTTGAAAATAGTTCTTTAATTTCTTTCAAAAATATTTTACAGTTTCTTTTTGACCTCTTGTATCACTTTGCTTCTTTTTTTGTTGTTGCTGTTGGTGTTAATATTGTAATATTTTTCTTATTGTTTGTAGAAATTGATTTTTAAAAAAGTATTGGTCTTGTATTCAGTAATTTTATTTTAATACTTAGGGATTCTAATAGTTAAATTGTAGTTACTATTGAGTATTTTTTGCATGCAATTATGTAAACAGCAAATAATGAGCTTCTTTTGGTACTTAATTCCTTATAAATTTAATTTAATTTTCTCTTGAACTGTCAAGGGCCTATAAAAATATGGTAAAAACAAGCAATGATAGTAGAAATCATTATCTCATTCACAGTCTCAAAAGAAAAGCTCTCAATATTTTAAAATTAAATATTTTTTTTTGCTATTTTGTCAGATTAATGAATGCCCTTTTAAATTCTAGTTTTATAAAGTTTTTTTTTAATAACAGAGTGGTAAATTTTGACATTTCCACTACTGCCAATCACTTTCTTATTGTATTACAATAAATGTTTAAGATCTGCTTATGAGTGAGAACATGTGATGCTCAGTTCTTTGTTTCTGTGATAGACCATTCAGTATTATAGATTCTCAGTCAATCAAATTGCTGTGAGGTTCCTAATTTTGTCCTTCTTTATGATTGCATGATATTCCATCGTGTCTATGTATCACTTTTTTTTTTTAATCCAGTCCTCTTTAGATAAGCACCACGGTTGGTTCCATATTTTTGCTATTGTGAATAATGCTGCAAAAAACATGTGTGTGCAGGTATCTTTTTCATAGAGTGATCTGAATTTTTCCGGGTATATTTCCAGTAAGGGGATTGCAGGGTCTTACGGAAGGTCGAGTATTAGACCTTTTAGGAATCACCACACTGTTTTCCACAGAGGTTGTACTAGTATACACTCCCACCAATAGTGTAAAAGTGTTCCCTTTTCCCTGCATCCTCTCCAGCATCTGTTGTTTTTTGATTTATTGATGATGGTCATCCTGACTGGAGCTAGGTGGTATCTCTGTGTGGTTTTAATTTGCATTTCTTTGATGACTAGTAAGGCTGAGCATTTTTTCATGTATCTATTGGCTGCTTGTATGTCTTCTTTTGAGAAGTGTCTATTCATATCTTTTCATTGAGATTCTGTTTTCCAGTTTTTTGGTTATATATCTAGAAATAGAATTGCTGGATTACATGGTAATTCTATTTTTTAACTTTTTGAGAAACTGGCATACTGTTTATTATAGAAGTTATACCACTGTACCTTTCACATGCCCACCAACCAACAGCACACTAGGTTTCCAATCTCTTCTCATGCTTGCTATCACTTGTTCTTTCTTTTTTTTTTTTTTTTTTTTAGTAGTAGGCATTCTAATTGATATGGGGTAGTATTTCACTGTGGTTTGGTGTGCATTTTAATAGTGATGCTGTGCATTTTTTTCATCTGCTTACTGACTATTTGTATATCTCATTTAGAGAAATTCTTATTCAAATCCTTTGCTCATTTTTGCATCATTTCTTCATTGTTTAATTATAGTATTTCCTTTTTATTCTAGATATTAATCTATTCTCAGATACATGGTTGCAAATATATATTTTCCTATTCTATAGGTTGCCTTTTGACTTTGATAGTATTTTTTTATGCAGGGTTTTTAAATTTTTTTAATTTTCATAAGGTTCAGTTCGTCCATTTTTTTCTTTGTTACCTATGCTTTTTTATTTTCTTCAATAAATCCCTGCCAAGTTAATTGTTGTAAATCTTCTCCTCTATTTTTTTTCTAAGAGTTACATAATTTTGCCTGAAGTTGTAGTTTGTCATATATTCTGAGTTCCTTTTTATATTTGGTATTATGTAAGGGTCTCAATTCAATAATTTGCTTATGGATAAATCAGTCTTTTTCCCAATACCATTTATGGAAGACCGTCTTTATTCATTAAATGGTCTTAGTACCTTATAAAAAATTTTTTGACCATATATGTGAGAGATTTTTTCTGGGCTCCATTTTTTATTACTCTGGTTTTTATTTCAGTGTTTATACCAGTACTACACTGTTTTGATTATTATAATTTTGTAGTAAGTTTTGAAATAAGTAATGTGAACCCTCCAAGTTTTGTCTTATTTTCCAAGATTATTTTGGCTATTTGGGGTTCTTGTGATTCCATGTAAATTTTAGGATGGGTTTTTCCATTTCTCTAAAAGTATTTGAAATTTTTTAATAATAGCTGCACTGAATTTGTAGATCACATTGTGTAGTATTGACACTTTAACATTATTAAATCTTCCAACATAATGCATTTTTTAGTAACTTGGGTGAAGTTGAAGGACATTATCCTAAGCAAAATGACTACAAATGAAAAACCAAATACCATATGTTCTCACCTATGAGGCATATGGAATGGTATAATGGACATTGGAGACATTAAAAGCCCAGACTTCTTTACCATAATACAACTCATCTATGTAAACAAAAATCACATGTATCCCCTAAAGCTATTAAAACAACAAAAAATTAAATCTTCCAATTTCTTAATACAATAAGACTATGTGTTGTATTTTTGTTGGATATGGTCCTCTGTAAATGTAAGTTAGATCTAGCTTTTTTGCGTATATTATTGAAATCCTCTCTGCTCTATCCATTATTGACAGTGGGGTATCAAAACCCACTTTCAATTATTGTAGGAATATGGACTTGTCCTTTCAATTCTGACAACTGTTTCTTTATATTTTTTGATGTTATTAGATGCATAAGTGTGTGTAGTTGTCATATCATCTTACTGTATTGAACTTTTCTCAATATAATGTTCTACTTTGATTTAAAGTTTATTTTATCTAATACTAGTATGGCCTTCCCAGTTTTTTCTTTAAAAAATTTCAGGAAACCTTTTTCTTCTATCCTCTAACTTTACACGTATTTTGGTCTTTGGCTCTAAAGTTAGTCTCTTGTAAGCCGTATATCAGTGGATCATATTATTTTCATTTGTTATACCAAATTCTGTCTTTTGATCAGAAAATATAATCCATTTTGAATTAATTACGTATAAAGAAGTCTTGCATCTGTTATTTTGCAATTCATTTTCTATATGCCTTATAGCTTTTATATCCCTCAATTTCAGTGGTACTCTTTTGTGATAGTGAATTTTTTGTAATAAAGTATTTTAATTTATTTTTTATTTCCTTGTGTGTATATTCTATATGTATTTTTGTGGTTACCATGGGAATTACATTTAATATCCTTACAATTATTATGCATCTAACTTGAATTTATACCAGTTGATCTTCAATTATATACAAATACATACTTTATTTACATCTTTATTCCTACCCCTCTAGTTATTGACATCAAAATTATACTTTTGTACATTGTGTTTCAAAAAAATGTATTAGTCTCCTAAATTGTGTAGAAAACAAAATGTAGAGTTACAGACAGAAAATACAATAATGACAGCTTTTAAATTTTTTTTAAATGAATTATTCTTTTACAGAGGAAAAAAAACGTGGAGTTACCATCGTTACAATAATGCCAAAATTTATAATTACCTTTGTACTTATGTTTACTAAGATTTTATTTTCTTAATAGAGATTCTAGTTACTGTCTAGTGTCATTTCTCTTCAATCTGCAAAAGTCTCTTTAGAATTTCTCATAGTGCGGGACTAATAGTAACAAACTCCCTCAGATTTTTTTTTCTTTTCTTTTTTTTTTTTTTCCCTAGCGATGTCATAATTTCTTCCTCACTTTTGAAGGACAGTTTTCATGAATATATGACTTGGGGCTGACAGAATTTTATTTTATTTGTTTTTTCTCTAAGTAGTATAAATATATCAGACCAGATCCTTAGGGTCTCACAAGTTTCTGATGAGAAATCTGCCCATAATTTTATTGAGGATTTCTTATATGTGATGAGTTGCTTTTCTCTTACTGTTTTAAAGATTCTTTTTTTCTTTTTCTTTCAACGGTTTGATTATAACATGTCTTTGAGCAGTTCTCTTTGAGTCATTGAGTTTTTTGGATGTTTATATTCATGTTTTTCATCAAATTTAGAAGGTTTTACTCATTATTTATTTAAATAACTTCTCTGTTTCTTTCTCTTTCATTTGTAGGACTTCTACAATGCATATACAGGGGGTGACAAAAAATGTTTACACATCTTAAGAAAGAAAAAAACTATTTTAAAATTGTACTACTCAATAAGATGAATGCAAGTCTCATATGACTTCTGCAATTGCAAGAGGTACTCAAAGTGGTTACCATCAGCATCTAGATCCTTCTGATTATGGCAAACATATCTTAAAATGTGCATACATTTTTTCTGACACTCCAGGTATTGATCCACCTAAGGGTATCTTGTAGTTTCTTTAGGCTCCATTCACTTTGCTTCAGTCTGTTTTCTTTCGGGGCCGAAGACAACAATTTTTACTGTCTTCTAGTCAAGTTCACTGATTTTTTTTCTACTCAAGTCTGCCTTTGTATCTCTCCAGTAAATTTTTATTTTAGCTATTGTACTGTCAACTATGCAATTTGTCTTCGTATTAGATTTTTAAAAACAATTAATATTTACATTTTGCCCATACATCACTTTTTTTTTTTTTTTTACTTTCTCCAAATTTTTCTTTAGTCATTTAAACAACTTTAATTGTTTCCTAATATTTTTTTACTAGATCTGCCATCTGGCCTTTCTCAGAGAAAAATTATGCTGGTTTTTTTAAAATTTGAATCAGCCATAACTTTCCATTTATATATATATATATATATATATATATATATATATATGCTTTGTAATTTTTGTTTTTGTTGTGAAAAACTGAGCATTTTAGTCTAATACTGTGGTAACTCCGGAATTTAGATTTTTTTTGTCTTTCCCAAAGTTCGCTGTCTTTTGTTTTTGTTTTGATTGTTATAGGCTGTTTCTGTGCTGTGATTCAGTGTGAGATATAGACAAGGTTTTTCTAGGTCTTCTCTGAGCCTCTGTGATTTGTGCTGTGATTCAGTCTGAGATATACACAAGTTCTTTTTAGGTCTTCTCTGAGCCTGCGTCTTTCCCTGGGCATGTGACATCCCTTTCTAATTTGCAGTATACACAGTTGCTTTTTTATATTCTACTTTTTATGTCTGGCTTCCAAAAAATGAAAAGAATAAAAATGATGGGGGTGGAAGAAAAAATGTTTGCTCTTTAAAATCCATGGTTTTAATTTATTTCAGTCAGAAGGGGAAGGGTTTGCAACATCAGCAAGGGTGCTGTGGTAATGACTGCCTTTCTCTTTGTCTAAGCTTTTGTGATCAAAAGTGTAATCGGTGATCAGAACATGGACCTTCATTATTTGGAGGACAGGGCCCTTATTGGTCACTCTGGCTTTCACAAGTTACATGCAGCCTGCTCCAGGACAACGTGCACTGCTGCCTGCCACGAGATTGGGGATTAAAGATGGGTAGCTGTTAAGAAGGCAAGAGCTAAGACTGACCAAAGTTAGGCACAACTTACTGTCCAGCCCTTCCTCTTTTGAGAGACTTTATTCAATCTAGAATGTCAAAAATAGTTACATCACACTGCCAGTGTGATTGTTGTTTAAGTAAGAAGACAGCTTCCTACTTTGTGATCTTCCCAGAATCCCTTTGACACATATTTGATAACAGCCCTGTTGAGCTATAACTTACATACTGTAAAATCCATCCACCTAACATACAATTCAGTGGTGTTTATTAAATTAACAGAGTTGTGTAATCATCACCACAATCTAATTTTAGAACATTCTCATCATCCAGAAACAAACTCCATACCTATTAGCAATCATTCCTCATTTCTCTTATTTATCTCCAAGCCTAAGAAACTACTACTAATCTACTTTTTGTCTCTATAGGTTTGCCTGTTCTGGACATTTTCCATACACAAAATTGTATGTATGTGGGTGTTTGTGACTGACTTCTTTCACTGATTTCAAGGATCATCATGTTGTAGCTTGTATTAGTACTTCACTTATTTCCATTACAAAATATTATTCCATGTATTTATAGACCATATTTTATTTATTCATTTAGTTGATGGACACTTGAGTTGATTTCTTTTGCTAGTTATTATGAATAATGTTGCAATGACCATTCATAAGGAAATCTTTGTGAAAACATATATGTTCACTTCTCTAAGGTACATATCTAGGATTGAAAATGATAAATTTTATGTAAGTCTGTTTTTAACATTTTGAGAAATTATCAGACTTTCCAAAATAAAAACACCATTTTGAATTTCTACCAGCAGTGCACGAGGTTTCCATTTTTCCCACATCATCACGAATACTTGTTATTGCCTGTCTTTTTAACTATAGCTATTCTAGTATATATGAAGTGGTATCTTACTCATTTTGATTAAAATTTTATTATAAAGTTAAATATACACATATTATATAACTCAGCAATCACATTTGGGAATTTTTTTAGAATTAAAAAGCTTAAAAATATACAAAAATATGAATAATATGAATAGCTATCAATATGATATACTTTGACTATTTGTCCCCTAAAATCTCACGTGAAAATGCGATCTCCAATATTAAAGGTGGCTCCTAGATGGAGGGGCTCGGGTCACGAGGGTGGAGCCCTCATGAATGGCTTGGTGCTGGTCTTGAAGTAATGAGTAAGTTCTTGCTCTATTAGTTCATGCAGGAGCTGGTTGTTTAAAAGAGCTTGGCACCTCCTTTCTCTTGGGTTTCCACTCTCTCAGGATGTGATATGCCAATTGCCCTTGAGCTCTACCATGAGTAAAAGCTTTCTGAGGCCTCATTAAAAGTTGAGCAGATGACTGTGCCATGCAGAACAATGCCCAAATAAACTTCTTTTTAAAATAAATTACCCAGCCTCAGGTAATCCTCCATAATAATATAAAGACAGACTAACTCATTCATCTTAAACCATGAGTTGTTTGAAGAATGAGGAATGCACCAAAGGAGTGTGAGTTTTGATGTTAGGGAGCACTGTGAGGTTTTGAGCAGTATACCTCTGAATTGTATGTCAGAGAAAAATAAACAAAACAAATACTCTCTCTCATAAGCCACTGTTAAAAGTAATTCTGAATCTAATTCTAATCAATACAAGAATTATCTAAATTTAAAATTTATGTATTTTTTTTGCTAACCAAGATGATAATGGTACATATAATTTACAGTTTTCTATGTACTAGGACATGACTAGGCACTTTACAGAAATTCTCTTTTTTAATCTTCACAATAATCTACAAAAAGATCTACCCATCTTTTGTATTGGATAAGTTTGCAACTTATAGAACATAAGCATGTTGCTATAAATTTTTTAAATATAAATTATTTACTTATAAATTCTTTAGGTACAACAGTTATAAATCTCTTTTTAGCTGTTTAATTCAGAGCTCAACTGAGTATTTCCTATGATGACTTATCCCTCAATCAAATGAAGGCAAAAAGACTGGTGTAAGAATAATGAAGTGATATTGGTCAAAGGATAAAAAGTTTCAGCTGCACAAAATTAATAAGTTCTGGAAATCTAATGTTCAGCATTGCAACGAGAGTTAACAAAATTCTATTGTATACTTAAATTTGCTAAAAACGTAGATCTTAAATTACTATGAACACACACGCATAAACTCACAAAATGTTAACTTCATAGAGATGATGAATATGTTAATTAACTTGACTGTGGTGATCTTTACACAATGTATACACATAGCAAAACATCATTTTGTACACCATGAATATATACAATTTTATATGTCAAAAATGTCTCAATAAACCTTTTACAATAAAAACATTTAAAAAGATAAAAGGATGGCTTGGCTTTTTAAATCCACTAATATGCTAATACATGTTACTCATTACATACAATGCTACATTATATGCAATGTGCTTTTTAAAAGTTATAAAAAAGCTGGAATTGTATATCATAAATCACAATTAATTTTTATTAAAACTTGATCAGTAATTTGGATAACAGTTTGCTATGACTTACTTTTTTGTGATAGCGGCATAGTCAGAGATCTTCGAAATGTGCTGTCAATTTAACTCAACATTCTTCCCCTGTTTGACATGTTCTTTGATCGCCTTGAAAGATTTTCTCACTTGAATGAAAGAAACTGAAAAGATGGAAAGGATAAAGACTGTGAGAGCTGCAGAAACAACTGTCAGAGAGGCAAAAAGAAAAAAAATGAATCAAAATAACTTCTTTTAAAAAACGACTTATCACTGAACAAGAGTCTAACTACATAAATGAATTTGTAGAAAATCATCATCAAAATCTAATATCTTATTTGTCATTTTAATGTTTATGAAATAGCAGAAAAATGAAAATATTAAACATTTTATAAAAAGTTATAATTTAGAAAATATCTTCATGGACATCAACTGATGAAGTATACTTTCATTTTGAAGTTTAGGTCACTAAAGTACCAAGAAAGATTAATTAATTTGCAAGGTCAAATAAAAAGTAATACTAGAACTTAGATGTAAGCCTTGTCTTGACTTCAAAGTCCACACAACAGATTCTAGTGTTTATGCTACCATTGTGAAGTGTTGTTGCAGTACGTGTTCAGATCTAGAAAGTCTAACTTGTTCCATTAACCCTTTCCCTAAAGAATTAACTCACAAGCTATCTATTAGGGTTAAGGTGAATTTATTGAAATAATTTGTATTACACGATTTCCATTGAAACCTTGTAATTTCAATCTCAAAGATTAAATTTATTAAATGTAAAGGAGTGAAATTCAGAAATATTTACTGATAGTGACAAAATGATTGCATTCCAAATCTTTATGTTGATTAAACTGCTTATTTTGGTTTAGAAATTATGAGGTTCCACAAATTTTCCAAAGTTTGAAGTTGATCAAGCATCTTTATATAGGTAAACAAAATTATAGATCTATAGCTTTTACATGGTTTCAATCCTGTATTTTTCAAAATAGTAAACCAAGCAAACTGGTGGTGAATACTTACTGAGTTTTATTATGCACATGTATTTAACATGCATTATTTGACAAAAATTCTAAAAAGCTGATTCATAGCCTTTGTAGATATAATAGCATTATATTGTTGCTCAACAAATTACCACAAATTTATTAGCTTAATAAAGCACACTTATTGTCACATAGCATGTGTAGGTCTGGAGTCAGGACATAGCATAGCTAAGCCCTGTTTTTTCGATCAAGTTTACAGCCAGCTGTGTTCCTTCTTAAGGCTTGAGGATCCTCTTTCTAGCTCATTCAGTTGTTAGCAGAATTCATTCCCTTGCTGCTCTAAGCCTGAGCTTCTGTTTTCTTGCTGGCTATCATGCAGAGATTAGTCTCATTTTCCACTCTGAGTTCTTTGCCATGTGAATCTCCCAAAGGTTGTCATGTGGCAGAGAGGGGCTAAACACAGTTGACATTATTCCTTTTTAAAAATCAACCTGCAAGCTCTAAACCTACTAGATGCAGAACATGAGGAAACCAAATAGTGACAAGCTGCTTTCCTGGATGCAAGTTAGTAATCGATTCACAACCGTATCCCCTGCATCCTCCCTTTGTGAAGTTATTGGTTTACAACCCCTGCTTGTCATGTGTACCCTGGAGATAATTTGTTCTCTGAAAATCTGGTTTTGCTAGATACCACCTTGCAAATTCCAAAGAAAAATGTATAGCTATACAACCTGACTCCCCTCCCTTCCCTAACCTAATATATAAAACCCCTCTCCTCTTTCTTTGGTTTGCTCAGCCTTGGAGCATTAGCTTGCTGAGTCATGACAATGACACTAATAAAATGCTACTTACTAAGATAACCTTGGTGTCATGGTCTTTCTGTTTTCCCGCAACATTTCTTGGTGCATTGGCCAGGAAATGGAGAGTTCGGAGACAATGTGTTCTACTTCCTTTGTCACGGGGTTATGACCTCCAGGGAAACAGGAGATGCAATCTTGCCTGGTGTGTAGCAGACCTTTTGATCCACAGGCGGGAGCCTCCCCCACCCTTCCCCCAGTGCACTGAGGCTCGGATCTTGAGAGCACAACAGGACCCAAAAAAGGCATGGGAACTGGTGTGAGGAGCACTGCCTGATGAAAAGGGTAGGAACAAGGGCCTTTGCATAGACCTGCCAGTAGATGGCAGAAAGGGAACTTGATCACCTTCCGGAGAATGCTAGTAGTCTCCAGTCTGAAGGAAAGGACTGAAAGGCAGTGGAAGGAAACACTGTCTCAAGATGAACACATTGACTCCTAGGATTAGGGTGGAGGATTGGAGAATGTGCTGTGTGATTGCATGTGAATGAGATGTACAGCGGAAGGGTTCCAACCTGACCAAAGGGCCAAAGCAAGTGTTGAGTCCCGATCTAAGTCAGTGACGACCTCACTGGCCCCAACCCTGTCATAGTGTTGGTCTGGGGTGGGGGTTTATACCAACCTGCCAATTGCTAAGAGGTGTCTGAAATATCTCTGTGAGGAGTATGGCTGGAGGAGGATGAAGCACCTGTTTCCCATACCCCTCATTTCCTTATTTGTGTGAGTGTGCTGTCTGTTGGGGGAGTAATTGGGTGGAAACCAAAGTAAGAATACCCCTCTGGATTGTATGCTTAAGAACTTTGACAAATGTTTCTGTGGAGATCATTATGGTGTCAGATTGTCTCGGAGAAAGCTCCATATGCTCTGTGAAATAGATTGGCCCTCTTTCGGGATTGGATAGCCACCAGAGGAATCCTTAGAAAGAAAAATCATTAGGAGAATATATGCAATTACAGTAGGAGAGCCAGGTCACCCAGACCAATTCCCTTACATCAACTGTTGGCAGGATGCACTCCTTGCATGGCCCTCTTGGTTAAAAGCTTGCTGGGAAGACAATTGCAAAATTAGGTAGCCCTCAAAATAGCCCCGTCCAAATGCCCATCAGAGTCTGATGAGTTGGCTGACAAGTGGTGTTAGCTGATAAACCAGAAATCCCACCACTGTAATCTCCAGTCTATCCACCATTGCCACCTTCTCCAATGGCATCAGTCATGGTTAGAGACTCACAATTGAAATGCACCCCTAAGCCTAGTATGTCTCTTAAACAATCAGAGGCCACACCCGAGCCACCTGTTCTGACTCCCCACACCCCACCCAGAAAGCAGCTGCCAGAATGCATTTCTGACTTTACATCAGGGGAATGTCATGGTGCCTTCTAGATGCCGCTTAGGGAGACTAGGGGACTTATTTATTATGATCAAGAAGGCCAGATCCAAGGTGGGAACACACATTTGTGTACTAGCTTTTCACCATCACAGACCTCCTAAATTGGAAAAATCATATGGCATACTTCACAGAAAAGCCTCAGGCTATGATTGACTTAATACCGTCCATTATCCAGACCCATAGACCAACCTGGGTGGACATACGCCTTCCTTCACAGAAAAGCCTCAGGCTATGATTGACTTAATACAGTCCATTATCCAGACCCAGAGACCAACCTGGGTGGACTGCCACCAACTCCTCCTGATGCTATTCAATACTGAAGAGCATTGGAGAATTACACAGGGGGTCATAAAATGGCTAGAGGAACATGCCCCATCTGGAGCACTTAACACCTAGGCATATGCCCAAAATCAGTTCCCAAAGGAGGACCCCCAATGGGACCCCAACAGTACCCAGGGGCTGCAAATGCTTGAACAGTATCAGGAGGCCCTCCTAGGAGGTATGAGAGAAGGAGTGAAAAAAGCCATGAATATGAACAAGGTCTCTGAGGTGTTCCAGGGAGAGATGAGAGTCCAAGCCAATTCTATGAGAGACTCTGTGAAGCCTTCCAGCTGTAAAACCCCTTTGATCCAGAGACAACTGAAAATCAGCATATGGTAAATGCAACTTTTGTCGGACAGTCCCAGGGGGATATTCGACATAAGCTACAAAAACTAGAGGGCTTTTCTGGAATAAATGTTAGCCAGCTACTAGAAGTTGTCACTAAAGTGTTCATTAACCAAGATAAAGAGGCCCAAGAAGAGGCAGATCAAAGGCAGAAAAAGAAAATGGTCATTCTTGCTTCTATCATTGCAGGATACCAGATAACAGATGCACCGGGAGGAAGCAGAGACAGAGGTAGGGGAAGAAGACAGCCAGGTCAGCAGTTTCCCAGAGTGAGACCTGGACCACCTCAGCCTACCCAGGGACTCCTGAACTCCATCTATCAACCTACACAAGGGACATCACAACCCCCTATGAGGTTAGGGAGAAAGCAGTGTGCCTATTGTTACCAAGAAGGTCACTGGAAAGTTGAATGCCCCCAACAAATAGCTGATGAGAAAGCCCAACAGAAAATTGGCCCACAAGGCTTCACTTACCAACAGGACCCACTGGATCCTAACGGCTTTATGGGCCTGGCCTCTATGGAAGGACTGCAATAAGAATAGGCCAGACCAAGCTCCCTACTATCTTTAGGTCCCCGGGAGCCTATGGTCAGCATGACAGTAGGGGACCAATGTATGTACTTCATGGTCGACACAGGAGCTGAACACTCCTTGATCATCCAGCCTGCGGGTCTTTCTTTCAAAAATGGGCTAATGTTATGGGAGTCACTGGGCATCAAGCCGTACATCCCTTCATGGTACCATGATGCTGCACAGTTGGCGGATATGAGGTCATACAAGAGTTCCTGTATCTCCCAGATTGCCCCAAAGCCTTAAAGGGACAAGACCTCCTGGGAAAGATTCAAGCTCAGATGAACTTTGACTTTCCTAATCACATAACTCTGAGATTAGGAGGCCCGGAGGCTAAAATCATGACCCTCACTGTCCCCAAGGAAGAGGAATTGTGGCTCTACAACCTAAAGGAGACCTCACAAAAATCTCCAGAGCTGTCATTTTGAGTACCAGGAGTGTGAGCAGAGGACAATCCTCCAGAACTGGCAAGAAATATAGTCCTCTGTGATTGTGGAACTAAAGCCAGGGGGTGAGTCGGTCCATCAGAGGCAGTATTTCACCCTACACAAAGCACAAATAGGAATCCACAAGCACCTGGAGAGGCTCTTGCAGTATCCTTCGGGTGTGTCAGTCTGCTTGGAATACACTTCTGTTGCTGGTGCAGAAGCCAGGCATGGACAACTACCAGCTGATTCAATACTTGTGAGCCATAAACTAGGTTGCGATCACTCTACACCCCTTTGTCCCAAACCCGTATACACTGCTGGGTCTCATCCCTGCTGAGGCTGCTATCTTCACCTGCTTGGACCCTAAGGATGCTTTCTTCTGCATCCGTCTGGCCCCAAGAAGCCAGTTGATCTTCGCTTTCTAATGGGAGGACCCAAAAAATGGCACCAAGGGACAATTAACTTGGACCCAACTGTCCACGGATTCAAGAATTCTCCAACCATCTTTGGTAGGGCACTAGCCTCAGATTTAAAAGCCTTTCCAGCTCACCAGTGTGGCTGTACCTTGCTCCAGTATGTAGATTACTTACTGTTGGCAGCACCGACCTGGAAAGCTGTATGCAAGGGGCACAACAACTGCTCACCCTCCTGTGGAAGACAGGCTACAAGTTCTCAAAGAAAAAAGCCCAAATATATCAGGGAAAAGTTAGGTATCTAGGTTTTCATTTTCCTCAAGGCCAGCGCCACCTTGGCCCTGATAAGAAACAGGTAGTGTGTTCAATACCAGTCCCAAATACCCAGTATCAAATCTTGGAGTTTTGGGGGGCTGCAAGGTTCTGCAAAATTTGAATACCTAACTTTTCCATCATGGCAAAACCCCTCTATGAAGCCACAAAGGGTGTGAGTGGGAGCCTCTGCTATGGAAAAAAGTTCAGCAACAGGCCTTTGAACAAATTAAACAGGCCCTCATCAATGCACCTGGTCTGGGACTCCCGCATATAACTAAGTAAGTTATGCCAAGAGTCATAGGCTGGGTCCAGCTTCTGCCAACAGTCCTTCTAAGGGTAAGGTCTAGTCCCACAAAACAAACAGGTTTCTCACCTTTTGAAATCCTTTCTGGGCAGCCACCCCCTCTTGTTAAGGGTATACAGGGAGACTTAAAGGAATTAAGAAATCTTACTCTAAAACAACAAATGCAAGCTTTAGGTTCAGCATTAAATGCCATCCATTATCAAGTCAGAGAATGGCTATCAATTAGTTTAACTACCAATGTCCATTCTTTGAAAGCAGGTGATAAGGCATGATAAAAGAATGGAATGCACAGCCTCTAAAAGCCCTCTGGATGGGCCCATTTACTGTCCTTTTGTCTACCCCAACTTTAGTCAAAGTAACTAAAATAGTTCCCTGGATCCATTACAGCAGAGTTAAGACTGCTTCCCAGGACTGGGAGTGCACCACAAATCTGTTGGCTCCCCTTAAGCTGACCCTACAGAAAGTCATCGAGGCTGACAGAAACCCAAAACAGATCCCCAAGCCCTGCTCTAGCCACTCTGGGGCTGGCTAGTCTACACGGCTGAAGTTTGAGGATCCATCAGCCTTGCTTCAGTCACACACTGGATGCTGTCTGATCTACGCAAGGTAGAAGCTTGAGGATTCAAAGGAATCACCACCTTACTGACAAGATCCATTGGCCTTGCTTCAGCCACACACGAGACGCTGGTTGATCTACACATGGCAGAAGCTTGAGGACTCAATGGAATCAGCACCTTACTGATAAGCCATTGTTTTGCTTTGTCAGACTTTGTATTTGCCAATTGCTATACTGTTTGTCATTTTATTTGCTATAGAACTGTCTTTATTTGCTTTAGGACTGACAGAGTCGACCCCTACAAATAGGACATGTTGGGAAAAAAGTCTCACTGTCATTCCTGTTCTTTCTTATAATAGAAATCTTTCTTGTGCTTTTATGTACTTCTGCCTAATTTGGATATCTATCACTTCCCCCTCTCACCCAGCATGTAAATATATAGAAACTATCTGGCCAGATGTAAAAATCTTCCATCGTTATTCCTCCCAACCAGAAATTTGTTTTACTGATAAACATATCTGTACCCATAATGGTCAGCTGTACTTTACTGGATTATCATAACAGAGCTAGCAGTACACTAAAGCTGGTTTTATAGCCTTTAGCACCCTCAGAAGCACACATTGGGTTTGTTGGGATCTCATCCCTGCACCCAAAGCCAAGAAACTGCTTAAAGAAGTTGTACAATTTATAACTCCCCCAGCTACCCAACAGCCAAAGTTAACCCCCTTCCCTCAACCATGGGAAGTAGGGCAAAATGTGTTTATAAATTTGGCTAAAAACATAGCCCGGACACTTGGTATCAACAATTGTTGGGTAGGTGGAGGAGCCCTAATGACCAAAGAATGGCCTTGGAAAGGAAGTAGTCTTGATGCATTCCAGCTCCTTGAATGGAACAATTCTGTAACGGTTAGAACAGTCAACCTACCTCAAAAATGGATCCTCTCCTCAAAAATAATTGGAGAAGACTGCTTAAGGAGAGTGGGCCCTGCTTATACTCAATGAGTAGGAGAAACTCCTTGCAAAAAAATATTATACTGGAATTCAACCTACCAAACCTGGTGGCCAACAAGGCCTGCTTGGTGTTGGGCACCTGCTTATGCAACTAAATCTTCTCAATGTACTATTGTCACCCAAACTATAAGTAACTATACAGTACTATTCTCTGAACAAGCTAACCCATTATAAGTAAAAGCTGGACAAAACCTGTCCTCTGTAAATCTAGATCTGTGGAAAGCCCATAAAGGGCTGTTTTGGATATGTGGAAAGGTTGCATATATCCAGCTCCCAGAGCTATGGACAGGCACATATACCATAGGAATAATCCAGCCAGGATTTTTCCTTCTGCCTAACCCAAAGGGAGATGAACTGGGCATCCCCCTTTATGAGAGTCTCAAAATTCGGGATGCTTAATCTCTTGATCAAACTCTTAATATAGGGTGGACCCACGTTTGGAAGATGATGAATGGCCACTCCATAGAATTATAGTTATATATGGCCCAGCCATGTGGTCACAAGATGGAAATTGGGGATACTGCACACCTATATATATATATGCTAAATCACATTATCAGGTTACAAGCTGTCTTAGAAGTTATAACTAATCAAACAATCACAGCTTTTGAGTTTGCTTCTCAACAACAAGCCCAAATGCGTGCCACCATTTATCAGAACTGCCTAGCTTTGGACTACCTCCTAGCAGAAGAAGGAGGAATATGTGGTAAATTTAATAGCTCTGACTGTTGTTGACAAATAGATGAAAATACTAAAGCTATAACTGATATAGTCACCAATATTAGAAAGTTGCCCATGTCCCAGTACAAAAATGGCATGGCATAAAAATTGGCAATTGTTTTGAAAACATGTTCTTGAGTCTGGGAGGACTTAAGTACATTATTGGATCTGCAATCCTCTTGTTGGGATCCTGTCTTATCCTCCCTTGCATAGCCCCAGTAATTATGAACTCCATCTCTAAGTTTGTGGAAACAGTTGTTGAACAAAAAACTGCAACCCACATAATGTTAATGCACCAAATTGAAGATGATGCTCTTTAACCCATGAAAGGTCGAGCATCAAAGGCAGGCAATGTGGCAGAGAGGGGCTAAAAACTCAGTGGCTCAGCCTGTAATCCCGCGCCTTGGGAGGCTGAGGTGAATGGATTGCCTGAGCCCACGGGTTCGAGACCCACCTGGGCAACTTGGCGAG
>CAUYQG010154387.1:0-35677 GCA_963574415.1 Tarsius wallacei
ACCTGCTGGGCTCCGGCGATCCTTCCGCCTCAGCCTTCCAAGTAGCTGGAACTACAGGCGTGCGCTACCACGCCCGGCTGATTTTTTGATTTATTGTAGAGATGAGGTCTCGCCAAGTTGCCCAGGCGGGTCTCGAACCCGTGGGCTCAGGCAATCCACTCACCTCAGCCTCCCAAGGCACGGGATTACAGGCTGAGCCACCGAGCACGGCCACAAATGAGTTTTAAAAGCAGAGAGAATTTAAATGAAATGTTATGAGTTATGAGACTTATCAAGAGTCTTTCTCATTTAGTGATCTGGAGGCCTTTGAAGATTTCTTACAATAGGAGGTGTGCTGTGTTCTTGGCTGAGGTCTGTACTTCTGGGGACTGGAGGTTGACTGGAATGCTAAAACCATTCTGCATTTCTAGTAGGAATAAGTCATGCCCCTCCTATGATAGAGGATGTTTCCCTCCATTTCTAGAAAGGCGCAAGGGTGCCCTCTTGGGCCCTGGTAGAAAAGTTTTTCTAGCACTTTTTTTTCCTTTGAGTCTGGGATCTCACTCTGTCGTCCAGGCTGGAGTGCAGTGGCACAATCGTGGTTCACAGCAGCCTCGACCTCCTGGGCTCAGGAGACACTTCTTTCTTAAGTAGTTGGTACTACTGGTGTGCACAACCACACATGGCTTATTTTTAAAATTTTTTTTGTAGAGACGAGATCTTGCTGTGTTACCCAGGCTAGTCTCAACTTTCTGGGCACAAGCAATCCTCCTGCACCAGTATCCTAAATTGCTGAGATTATAGGTGTGAGTCACTACAACCAACCTCTCACAATTCTTGGATTCTTGGGCCACTGGCAAGGTTCTAGCTTATGAAGGGAGGCCTATGTGGTGACAGCAACTGCAGGATGGGCTGATATCAAGCTTGCAGTCATTGCTAGTTCCACCTCCAGCTGCACACTGGGCCTTTCTAGCGGGGTGTGATGTTACCACATCAACCTGCCTTGTCTCCACAATCACAGTACCCGACAGCAGCTTAGTGACGGGTTGACATGCACTATGACTCTTTTGGCCATAATAATGATGTTCCCTAGCTCAAACACATAGTGCTGTTTCCAAAAGTGCCGTTAAGTTCCTTTGACCTCAGAGACTGCAGCGTCCGAGGGCTGGAGGGACTTTGTAGATGATCTAGTTTAACCTGTGGTTCTGTCAAAGAGGACATGGAAGGGCAGGATGAATGTAACCCATTTATGTAACACGAATGTCGCCACAAGATTAGAATCTGGAAGCTGTTCCTCTGAACCCCAGTTGGACTAAGTTTCCATTGTGCAATGTTTAGAACAGATCTGTGAGTCAGCTGGGGTAGATGTTCTTCCTGGTTTTAGATACAGCTGGTGAAGATCATGGAGGGAAGTGACAAGGACACGTCATCGAGCAGGGACGAAGCTAGGAAGGCACTCAGCTCCTTGTACTTCGAGTTTTTATCTCTCTCTCTCTCTCTCTCTCTCTCTCTCTCTCTCTCTCTCTCTCTCTCTCTCCCCCTTCTTTAGAAAGCAGGATTATTGAGAGGACAGAAAAGTTCCCACAGTGGGAGGGGACCCGAACAGGTTGCCCCTGTAATCCCTCTTAATTCGAAATTAGCCTGTGGTCTCTCCAGTTTGAGCCCTTGTTTCAGTCACTCTGCTATAAATGAAGCTTAAGCAAAAAAGGAAAGCCATGAGCTCACAAAATTTATTTATCTCAGGTTGGGATAAGTTAAGTCATGAGGAAATATTAAAAGAAATTGTCACTATGTTAGAATCTGTAGACCTCTGAGTGCTGTAACTGAATATGAACTTGCTTCACTGATTGCCACCAGGTCCTGACTGTATCAAGCATCTACCATAACATTTTATGGTACACACTTCATTCTGTATCCCACATTTGAAGATAACTTATTTACCAAAACAAACCTGCTTCATGGAAGTCCCTTCATATTTGACATTGCTTGAATTAATTATAGTATTTCAACACAGCTCCAGTAAATGTGTTGATAAACTTATCATAGATTTTTAAACGCATCTGTTGGAATGCTAACCATGGTTACAAAGCAGATTATCTTATTTAAAGACACTGGTTTTAAAATTTAGACATTTAATTTAATTATCTTTTCCCAGAAGTATATAAGGAAATCAGAAACCTAGTGTGAATAACATTATCTTCATAGAAATGAAAACTTGCAAGAGCATTTTTTTGCCACAAACTCAATAATTTTAGTATAATCACTAACTATATTTTTGTTTTACAGAACCAGTATGATTTGGAAAAAGAATAAAATTGCTTTTAAAGTACAAAAATAATTATGAACCACTTGAAACGTAATGTCTGTGTTTTATTTCTCATCAGAATTCATTAGTGTGTAACATCAATAATTTAGCCCATCATTTGCCAACACTGACTTGGCTCAGTAGTTCAATCATGTAACCCTGTAAACTCACTTTCCATTAAAATGAATGTTGCTGACAAAGGATAACTAAAGAGATACTTCATTTATTAACTAAAGAGGTACTTCATTTATCAACATTTTTAAATTAGGAGTTTGGGGCCACAGAAGCTTAGCTGGATGATTTATTTGAAGGATCTTTATATTAGACCTAAAGACTTGTTCCAAATCGCACAATGCTACCCACAAAGATAATCGCATTTCATTTGTATAACATGTGACTCAGGGCTCTCTCTTCAGAGGCAGGCATAGCCACCTGCAGAGAATCAAATGACCTACCAGAATGAAAACTTGACTGCTTGGTAGAAAATTATGAAATATACAGCTCTCCCCTATATCCTGGTTTACTCTGTCAGACATATTTCTCAAAAAACCTACAATATGACATCCAATATTCTAATACCCTAAGGTTATTCAAATTCACTTGCAGCTTTAAGTAAATAGGCTAAAATTAGTTAATGATGAGAAGAAGTCTCCCCAGAATTCACAAATTGTACTTTTAGTACGTTCAAATTCCTCACCGCTTGCTCCGACCTACACTTTCCCAGATACAAATGCCTATAATTGCTACCCACACTGTTTTGAACAAGATAATTTCATTTTCCAGAATTGACCCCACGTTCTGCTCCCACATTAACATCGCGTCATTTTGGATGAAAAAAAGCAAACAAACAAGCAAAAACAACTGCAGTACAATGAGCAAAGCACAAAATAGAAATTCCTTATATGTGCCAAAATTTTAATGTACTAGGCCTTTAAACATATGAATTCTAGCAAATACTGCAAGAATGCATGATCTGATCCTTTCTTGCTTTTTCTGTAATAAATTAAATGCATGTTCTTATTAAAACCTTTTTGTACAATGAGGAGGATCTCAGCATTCAGCATCCAAAGTTGCCAGCTGGCAACTTTTCCTGTCTTGGATCAAAAAGTCCTCAGCCGACTGATTCATTCAAAAGTCAAAATCCCAACGGGCATGGTGGCTCACACCTATAATCCTAGCAATTTGGGAGGCTGAGGCGAGAGGATTGTTTGAGTCCAAGAGTTGGAGACCAGCCTGGACAACATATCAAAACCTCGTTTTTATTTAAAAAATCAAAAACATTAGCTGGGTGGGGTGACATGTGCATGTAGTCCTAGCTAGTTGGGATGCTGAGGCAGAAGGATTGCCTGAGTTCAGGAAGTTGAAGCTGCAGTGAGCCATGATTGTACAATTGCATTCCAGCCTGGGCAACAGAGACCCTGACTCAAAAAAAAAAAAAAAAAAGCAAAAATCCAGTGCTGGGATTGGATTATAAAATGTTATCTTGACTGTATCAAAACTGCTTCTTTTTCTCGTTATCTGTTTTCTCCTCCTTTAGCTTTCCTTTCTTCTTTAGAAATATTTATCTTGAAAGATTCTGAAATAGGAATGATCCTACAGAAACGGGATCCTACGAGAAAAAATCCTCCTTTATCTTTTCTTTACCTTACAAAAGTTGAGATACAGAAAAAATTATTTCAAATATGATAGATAAGGAGTTATCATCTCACATGCCTAGTTAGTAGTATCCTGGAGTCTTTTTGTGAGGCCCTAGAGGAAGCTGCAGCGTACCAATGCAGAGAGCATCCCGGGATCTACAGTGCCAGCATCGTTGCATTAGCTCATGTTTCCACAGCACTTTCTATTTTCACTATGTGTGTATTCTATTTTGGCCGTCACAAATAACTCTGGGAAAGATTCTGTTGGGCCCATTTTATAGATAAATTAATTAACTCTCAAAGAGCATAAGTGAACCATCCCCTGAGACACTGCTTATCTGTGGTAGAGCCGGGTTTAGAGCCCATGTTTTCTGCTCCCCAGTCCAGACTTGTGCCAGATGGAGCATGCTGTAGCACAGGGCTTATATTGGAATGAGGGAGAAAGAGAGAAGGGGAGAGAGAGATTGAGATTGTGGATTTATTATGGAAAAACAAAAGAAAATACAGCAAAAGAGCAGATACTGGATGTAGCTGATAGTGACTAATTTTAAGAATTATAGCATACAAATGGCATCTTAAAAAACTTATTCATGTGGGTTAAATTTTCAGTGAAAATATTTGGAAAAT
This sequence comes from Tarsius wallacei, assembly GCA_963574415.1. Lineage (NCBI taxonomy): Eukaryota > Metazoa > Chordata > Mammalia > Primates > Tarsiidae > Tarsius > Tarsius wallacei. The sequence goes on from CAUYQG010154387.1 coordinate 4,549, forward strand.
GGAGGCAAAAAGTTACTGTAAAAAAAAAAAAGTAGGTCCACTATGATAAGATCCTATACAGTCACAACTGTGGCATCTGTTAAACTAAGTGACTGTTTAGCTGTACTATACGATATGACATATTATCTAGACATAAAACATTATAACATAAAACACTTTATAATGTGTTTCTTAGTTACATAAAAAGATTTGAATAGCAGCAAAGAAAATGAAGAAGAAAGGGGAAATAATAGACACTTTAGAGGCATTAAAAGCATGGATTTATTAAAGTGAAATGCAGAATAACAACAATAAGATGACCCTAAGCTTTGTAGCTAGGGATAACCAAGCCAAGTGAAGAGAACTAGTCAGGTTATACATTACTTAATAAGAGAGTGAGAACTTAAGTAGAGATATTCCCTAAGACACTGAAATACTGATTGGCAGGTAAATGACTGAGAAAACCCAGGGCAACAAATTTTGTGGTCAGACTGTGAAGCCGTAAAAGTGGATGAAATTTGAGGGAGTTGATGAGCAAAGAGAAAATTAGAGGAACAAAAGCAAGCACCTTAGTAAATCCCTAGGGTCAGCTGGAAAGAAGCATGTCCTCCACCCAAGGAGAAAGGAGGAGCAACCAAGAGCTAGGAGAAAAATTAAGTACTATGTAACAAAAATCACGAGAAAAAGGTTTTAAGATGGTGGCCATCACTGTCTGCAACTACAGCCAAAAGCCTGTGTATTGTCTTAGTCAATTCTGACTGCTGCCACAAAACACTATAGACGAGATGCCTTCTACACAACAAACACTTATTTCTCACTGTTCTGGAAGCTGGCAAGTTCAAGAGTAAGGTGGCAGCAGATTTGATGCCTTCTCACTGTGTAATCATATGGTGGAAGGGGCCGAGGATTTCCCCTTGGCCTTTTTTATTGACACTAATCTCATTCGGGAAGGCTTCACCCTCATGAACTAATCACACCCAAAGGCTCCATCTCTTAATCCCATCATAATGAGGTTTAGTTTCAATATATGTATTTAGGTGTGCTTCAAACATTTAGACCATAACATGTGTCTTTAAGGTATATATTTTTTGCTTATAGAGCATATAATTATAATGAGCATATATTTTTACAAGTTTTCCCTGCAATGTTAGCCAACAATATACAATGTACAGTCATTTTTCTTTAAAATTTCCCAAGGCCACTTATTTAGAACAATAATTTTTGTTGTTTTCTTACTAGAGGGGGAAGAGGCAAAATGATTTTTCTGTAATAAACCCAAAGTTTGTGACTCTGACTTTGTATCTTCTTAACTTATGGTGGGAAACATGCCACAATGATGACATCTGTTAAACTAAATGACTGTTTAACAGTATTATATAATATGGCATATTATCCATACTTAAACTACTATGACATAAAACAGTTATAATGTATTTCTTAGTTAAATAAAAAAATTGAATAAATTATTTAAAATTTGCAAAAAATCCACAAAAAAATGCATTTAAATTTACCATACACATATATGAATATCAGGCATGAAAAAAAATATACAGATGGCCAACATTTAACTGTTAAAGTCCTCTCCTACAAATCTAGCTTCATGAAATAGAAACATTCTCTTTTTTGTTTCGTCTTTTTCATTTAAACATGTTTATAAAAATTAAAAAGCAGAAAAGTACAAGAATATACCTACCTCAATTTTCAGGCAAAGCAAAAGGGAAGAATGTGTAAAAACAGTACTAATTATAGGCCTCTTTTTTTTTTTTTACAAAAGTCCTTTTAAATATGCATCAAAAATGGACTCTGATGGCTAGAAAATTGATATAAAGAAGACACCTGGGAGGAAATGGCACTACAAGCCTTTTATTAGAAAATAGAGACTATATTTGTAGTTAAGTAATACCTATTACTGAATACCTTTAAATAATGAAAAGTTATACAAATTCCTGTTGACCAAAAGAGATTATTGAACACTAAGAAAATGTGAATAGAAAACAATCAGAAAACTTATATGACACAAATTATAAGGGCTAAGTGAAATACAGTTTATAGAGTTGTAGACAAGTTTTTTTCTAGAAATCCTGAAAATGCAGAGACACGATAAATACATGGGAGAATATGTATGTGTGTGTGTGTATAAAAAAAGAAACTGTTCATTAATTTAATTCATATTTATCAAATACCTGTGTTGACATTGCAGATATAAAAAGGAGCCAAGTCCAGTTCCTTCTCTTAAGAAAAAATTTATTTATCTATGATAGAAAAGGCAAGATAAGAGACAAAGCTAATGTAGCATGATAAACACAATCATAAAGTAAAAAACAGGTCGAACAAAAGACAAAGAAAGTACTAGGACCTAGACCTGAAAGAATCTTGCTCATTACTGGAATTAAAATATTAGTATATGACTCCTATCAAGTGCAGTTGGGCTATAGCCACAGATAATTATAGAGAGGTAACAGAAACCAAATCTTGCAGGAAGTTGTGTAGTATGAAAAGAAGCTTGGACTTTGTCGTGAGCATATAGGGGTGGAAGGAAAATGGGGGAAACTGATGAGTATAAAGTAAAAGAGGGTGATGCTAACATTTGAGTTTTAGAAAGCTTTCTTAGGTAATATGCAGGAAGTAGAAGGTTGGTGGGGACAGGAGTCAACTAGAGGTTTCATGACTGGAGGTGAGGAGGTTGATTAGGGTGCTCTTGCAGGAATTCGGTTGGGACACTAGTGCCTGAAGTGATGTAATGTCACTGGAGATGAAGAAAGATATTTGAGAGAGAGAGAGAGAGAGCAAAGGAATGCAAATGACTTTGCTGTCTTTGACTGGATGTGGCCCTTGGTTCCTGACGCAGAAATCTCACGCCTGTCATCCCAGGACTTTGGAAGGTGGAGGTGAGAGGATTGCCTGAGCCCATGGGTTAAGACCAACCTGGGCAACTTGGTGAGAGCTCGACTCTTCAATAAATCAGAAAATTAGCCGATCATAGTGGTGCACGACTATAGTTCCAGCCACTTGGAAGGCTGAAACGAAAGGATCACCTGAGCCCAGCAGGTCAAGGCTGTGGTGGCCGTGAGCATGCCAGCCTGAGTGACAGAGTGAGACTCAGACTCAAAAAAAAAAAATCTCTTTTACCTCTCCATAAATCCTGGGTTAGAAATTCAACAAAACACCGTCCTCCACAATTGATTCTTTTCTCCCTTCCCTCATTCCTTCTTTGAGAAACAAATATTCCTTAAATACTGCTGAGTTGGAAAGAAAAAAAAATAGTGGTAAACAAGCCAGTATCTCTCTTTTGCTCCTGGGCAATGTCTGATACTGCTTCCTGACCTTCTGAAGTCATCTGCATCACTGCCTCCCAATTCTCTCCATCTTCTGTCAACTCTCTTACCTCATAAGGAATGGAGATATTCTTCCAGCCTCAGTATGTCCATAGACTACTTTTCATACTTCTATCATGGTAATTGTATTAAGGCATATCAGTTTAAATTTATTTCCCCAGAAAAATTGGAACCCCAAAAGCAATATCATATACAGCTTTATATTCCCAATAGAGCCAAATATGATGTAAAATGCATATTGTTTGATATACATGTCAAATATGTACATATGGCATTTACATGATATATGCCTACAACATGTATATATGATATATACTTATTTTCTTCAGGGTCTCTAAAATCCTTGCAAGCAGGGCTCATGATTTATTCAGCATTATACCCTGAGGAGTGCTTAGAGGGCATGCATTTTAATAGGTTCTCTATAAATATTTGATGAATAAAATTGACAGTTTTATCAAAGGATTACCTGAGATAGTACCCAGGAAATAATCTGGTATTGAATTAATTAATGGACAAATAAATCAGGGTAGTGTAAGGAGAAATATCAGATTCTGTTTATTCACACTTGAAGAAAAATTTTTTTACAAGGCATGCCTTAGAGGCAGTGGATTTTTCGAGACAAGTAGGGACAACCTATTGTTTAAAATCATATTTGAGAGCTCTCTTGTGTATTAATTTTTCTGTTTCCAATCTGTAAGGCTAGAAAAAAAATCAAGAAATTTTGTATATCCAAAGTCATGAGATATGTACAAAAGGAAGCTTATGAATTTACAATTTTGAGAAATGTGAATGTAAAGAAAACATCTGATATCAATTTGCATTTCTTCATGTCATTATTTACAAGTAAATATGCAATAATGAAAACTTTAAAAAGCCAAGATAAGGGAGTCCTTTGAAAAACAATGTCAAGGCTGCAAAAATCAACCTTGAAAAATTATGTTACTACATTGTTTAACAAGAGAAAAAAGAAAAAGTATGTAGGTGTGTGTGAGCTTAAAAGGCTCCTTAATTATTTTGCTATTAAGTGTAACATTTTTTAAAGAGCACTCTGTTTATCATTTTTAAATTAGGCCAGGTGACCAATTATTTTTTGAGTGACATAGATGAGTTCAGAAATGGGGAAAAAATCAGTCATTTATGATTATTATTATCATTATCATTATTGAAAGTGCCTACCATTCACCAATGGTAAGACACACACAGGCTGTAATTGCAAGACAGCCCAAGATATTGATGAAGTCTATAGATATGAAGTAGTTTTTGTCTACCAGAATTATTTTTTGGAGGGTAGGACCCTTGTAGTACAGGCTTCCCCACTATGTGAGTGTTGTAGAAATGCATTGGCATCAGTGTGCCAGTTAGTGTTGTTGTGAGAGGCTGCGTTCAGCTTCAATGAATTTTTTTTTGGAGATTCTTTCAGCACATTTGCCCATTTCATGATGGGTGATCTATGAGTGTACCTGCCCACACCATTCTGAATGTGCAGCAGTTTTTGACCAAAAACAGCATGACCCCAGAGCCCCATCCTGCCTATTCACCCCATCTCACCTCTTGTGACTTTCTTTTGTTTTCCTGGATGAAAAAGTCCTCAAAGGGAAATGTTTTGCTGATGTGGAAGAGGTGAAACAAAAAGCAATCTCAATAGAGTACTTCGAAGGTGACTGAAGTTAAAACATATTAGAATAAATACACATTTTTTAATAAATGAATTATTTTTTCATGGGTTTCCCCACATATAAGAAGTAAGATTTGTTGCCTACAAAAACAAAAATAAATAAGTGGGGTATAATTAAACTAAAAAGCTTCTGCACAACAAAAGAATCAACAGAGCAAATAGGCAACCTACAGAATGGGAGAAGATATTCGCAAACCATACATTTGACAAAAGACTAAAATCTACAGTCTACAGAGAACTCAAATCAGCAAGAAAAAAGCAAATAACCCCATGAAAAAGTGGGAAGGCCAGGTTCGGTGGCTCAGCCTGTAATCCCAGCACCTTGGGAGACCGAGGGGAGTGGATTGCCTGAGCCTGCAGGTTCAAGACCAGGCTGGTCAACTTGGCAAGACCTTGTCTCTACAATAAATAAAAATTAGCTGGGCATAGTCGTACATGCCTGTAGTTCTGGCTACTTGGGAGGCTGAGATGGAAGGATCGCCAGAGTCCAGCAGGTCAATGCTGGAGTGGCTGTGAGCATGCCGCTGCACTCCAGCCTGGGCAACAGAATGACTCCAACTCAAAACAAAAAAAAAAAAAAGGAAAATAACATCAACAGACATCTCTCAAAAGAAGACATACACGTAGCCAACAAACACATGACAAAATGCTCAACAGCACTATCAGGGAACTGCAAATTAAAAGCAAATGAAATACTACCTTACACCAGTCAAGATGGCCATTATTAAAGCAAGTCAAAAAACAATAAATGCAGGCGCAGATGTGGAGAAAAGGGAACACATATACACTGTTGGTGGGAGTGTAAATTAGCATAACCTCTACAGAAATTGGTATGGTGCTTACTCAAAGAACTAAAAGGAGAGCTACCAGTTAATCCAGCAATTCCACTACTAGGTATTTACCCAAAGGAACAGATATCGTTTACATAAAAAAGACACCACCCACATGTTTATTGTAGCACAATTTATAACTGCAAAGATGTGGAATCAACCTAAATGCCCATCAACCTACCAGCGGATAATGAAAATGTGTTATCTATACATTATGGAATACTATTCAGCTATCAAAGAGAATGAAATAATATCTTTTACAGCAACTTGGATGGAATTGCACACCATCCTAAGTGAATTAACTCAGGAACAGAAAACCAAACACTGCATGTTCTCACTTACAAGTGGGAACTAAACAAGGAATATGCAAAGACACAGAGAATGGTATAAAATGGACATTGGAAGCCAGGCTCGGTGGCTCAGCCTGTAATCCCGCGCCTTGGGAGGCTGAGGTGAGTGGATTGCCTGAGCCAGGGGGTTCGAGACCCGCCTGGGCAAGCGAGACCTCATCTCTACAATAAATCAAAAAATTAGCCGGGTGTGGTAGCGCGTGCCTGTAGTTCCAGCTACTTGGAAGGCTGAGACGGAAGGATCACCGGAGCCCAGCAGGTCAAGGCTGTGGTGGCCGGGAGCGGCCACTGCACTCCAGTCTGGGCGACAGAGTGAGACTCCAACTCAAAAAAAAAATGGACATTGGAGACTCAGAAGGGGGATAGGGAAAAGGGTGGAGACAAAAATTACCTATCAGGTATAATGTGCACAGATGGGGGTAGTAGGAACACTAAAAGCCCAGACATCTTTGCCACTATACGATGCACCCATGTAACCAAAAACCATTTATAGTCCCTAAAGCAATTGAATTTAAGAAGAAAAAAAAGTAAGAAAGAAATATCATTTGTTGCCTAAAGAAATCAAGCCTGTTGCTCAGGGCTAAAGACAATTATCACTGTGGCTTACCCAGCCAAGCCAATTAATAGGTGCAGAAAATATTAAATTTGAACTGTTAAACTGTTATATTTATAATAAAAAGGTACTGTCCTATGATACCTTCAGATTATTCCACAAGGTAGAATAATTTCAGTAAGATTATATGCCAGCAAATTGCCTTCAAGTATAGGTTAGCATAGGTATTAACCAAATAAAAAATTATAAATCTATGAATGGATTACAAAACAATTGATATTGGCCAGGTTAATAAATCTAACTGAACAGAATATTTTTAATAAAACAAAGCTGTAGTTCTTAGAGACATAATATTCTCACAGTAGAAACAAAAAATGTAAACTGAAATGTGCATGCTTTACAGAGATACTAAAGCAAAAATAAGTATTAAAAGCAACAAAGTACATTAACTGTTTTATTAATAACTGCTTTTAGGTACATTAGTTGAACATCTTTTTTTTTTTCTTTTTTTTTTTTTTGAGTTGGCGTCTCACTCCGTCGCCCAGACTGGAGTGCAGTGGCCACTTCCGGCCACCGCAGCCTCGACCTGCTGGGCTCCGGCGATCCTTCCGCCGCAGCCTTCCGAGTAGCCGGAACTACAGGCGTGCACTACCACGCTCGGCTGATTTTTTTGATTTATTGTAGAGATGAGGTTTCACCTGCCCAGGCGGGTCTCGAACCCTCGGGCTCAGGCAATCCACTCACCTCAGCCTCCCAAGGCGCGGGATTACAGGCTGAGCCACCGAGCCCGGCTTTCTTTTCTTTTTTAATCTGCAAAATGAGAGGGATGGATGGGAACAGGCGGTACGTAAGCTTCTCTTATACTTTAAGTTCTGAGTTTAAAAGAACCAGGTAAACCAAAAGCATAAATCTTTAGCTGCTTTATATGAATTCATCTTGTTTCTTCTAGTGAATTCTAAACTCCTTAATAACACATATGAAAGCATTTAATGAGCCAAAAAAAAAATGTTTTGGCAATTTGGTCACTACAGTTAATATGGCAGATATGCAACAAATTTTATTTGAGAGATCGATTAAAATTTTCTATTTCAGGACTTGGCCCATTTTGGAGAAGAAACAAGCTTGTTTGATGCCAGCCTGATGAAACTGGTCAGCACAAAGTTCCATTAGCTCATTATTTATTTATTTATTATTTAGAGGCAGGGTCTTGCTTTGTTGCCTGGGCTAGAGTGCAGTGGCACAATCATAGCTCAAGGCAACTTGGACTCCTGGCCTCAGCCTTCTGAGCAGCTGAAACTAGAGGCACACTCCACTATACCCGACCAATTTATTTGTAATTTTATTTTTAAAGTTTTCAAATGAAGTTTATTAGAGAAAGAAGGGAGAAAAGAAGCGGAGATATGCCAGAGTTGGCAAGGGCAAAAGAAACTGCCTATTTTTATTTTTTAAGAGGCAAAGGTCTCACAGTGTTACCCAGACTGGTCTTGAACTCTTGGCCTCAAGCAATTCTGTCTCAACCTCTGTAGCTGCTGAAATTATGGGCATAAGTCACCATGCCTGACTCCATTAGCATATTTTTACAACTAGGGCAAGGGCAAAATGGTTTACCTGGCCAAGAATTTTGCTAGTCCCTGGTCGTTTGTTTCAGCCAAACTTCCAGGCATTTCCTGGTAAGAAGCTACTCCGTGTGAGAGGTTACCTCAACCCTCCCCCACTCCTCTGCTCCCACATCCTTCAGAGATTTGGGCCCTGGACTGGCTTATTCTTTTGTCCTTTGGTATTTCCTGTGACTGAAGGTGGAAAATACCTGCTCCAGCCTTGTTCCACTAGTGGTGCTCAGAGGAACCAACCCTGGGTAACTGATGACCAAGTAGGGTGTAGACACAAACTTATGTCCACGTGGCTTGACTCAGAGAGACAATAGTTCTCAGAAAGGCTTGGTGCTTTCTTCCTAAAACTGCACTAAAAAGGTCACGTGAAGTGGTCATTTTATTCAGGAATAATCCTTCAGATTTTTTAGGTGTCCAATTCACTGTCATTAAAAAAAAACTTCTATTCTAGAAATTGCAATGAAAATCAGAACTTGTTGCCTTCCTTCCTAGAAAAAAAACATTGTTATGAGTGAGTAGAAACTGGAGATGAAATATATTTAAAATTTCCCAAGGACCCTCTGCTGCCTTTAACTAGTCTGTCATATGCTCCTGCACAAGGGTGCCCTATTTCCATCCATTCCCTCTTCTGTTTTTTCCCTTTGTTCTGCTGACTTACCTGTCCCTGTGCAGTAAAAGTAGTAAAGAGTACTTCTATTTCCTAATTTTATATTCTACCCTAGTGTCCAGTGGAGACCCACTCATTTGTGCTCAGATCCTCAGATGATCAGCAACAGTATTCTAAGAAATTATTTATGGACAGGTTGCATCACCTAAGACTGTACCTAAAAGAATCAGGTTAGCCTGGGATCTCTTATTTCTCATATCTTCTGGCGATCTCTTATTTCTAAGTAACCTTGACACATTGCTCAGTATTTCTGTTTCTAAAACTTCTGTTAAATTGGTGGGAATGGAAAGGGGAAGGATTCAGAGGGAAGAATAAAAACTGAAACCCTGTTCCATCTCTTTTACAAGTTTATTGTGAAGATTGTAGATGGTAACAGATGTGAAAGTGCTTTAGTGGCTGAATGTATCGTACAAATAAAAGCTTTGGGTGTCATATCTGAATTAACTCTGGGCTTTGGAGCAGAGAGCTAGGATACCTGCATCTACTTGATTCTATTCTGAAATGGTATTTTTTCAATGCATAGATTTCCTCAGTTTCCTTAATTTGTCTGCCTAGCCAGTTCACATAAACTGCAAAGTCTATCTTTACTTTTGGCAGAGGTACCACCGAGGCTAACTCTTTTTTTAAATCTCAAATTTGGGAAAGCAAATAACAAAAATCTTTATGGAATACAAGTTAGCAACATTCCAAATGTGTACACCTTTACCCAACAATTTCACTTCTGGGGAGATATCCCACAGATATATTTTGCCTGGGAAGAATAACTTTTGTGCAAAATTATTCATTACACCATTTTAAAAATGGTAATTCCTAACAGTTGGAAACAATCTAAGTGTCCATTAATTGCTTAAATAAATTATGGTACACCTATATAATATAACCCCAAGAATGAGGAACCTCTCTATGTGCCAATAAGAAAAGATATCCAAGGCATCTAGTAAGGTGAAAAAAGCAAGGTGGAAAGTGGTTATTACTCTATGCTATCATTTGTATACAAAGGGTAAAAAAAAAAAAGAATAGCCGGGCTTGGTGGCTCAGCCTGTGATCCCGCGCTTTGGGAGGCTGAGGTGAGTGGATTGCCTGAGCCCACGGGTTCGAGACACGCCTGGGCAACTTGGTGAGATCTCATCTCTACAATAAATCAAAAACCAGCTGGGCGTGGTAGGGCGTGCCTGTAGTTCCGGCTACTTGGAAGGCTGAGGCAGAAGGATCGCCGGAGCCCAGCAGGTCGAGGCTGCGGTGGCCAGGAGCGGCCACTGTACTCCAGTCTGGGCGACAGAGTGAGACTCCAACTCAAAACAAAACAAAACAAAAAGAATAATATGTATTCATTTTTATACTCATAAAAATACTCTAAAAACACACAAGAAACAGATAACAAGGTAAACTGGATCTCTAGAGGACAGAGGTAGGCTACTTTCTTTTTGTATCCTTTTGTGCTTTCTGATTTTGGAATATGTAAATTTATTTACTGCATAAATAAAATAACAAAATAAATAAGCCAAAAAAAAAAAAAAAAGCCCACAACTAAAAAAAAAAAAAGAAAATCTTCCTAGTAGCTTGTGCTTATGGAGAGGAAAGTCACTAATTGTGCTCAGAAATATAGTGAGTGGACAACTTTCTGACCAAACAGCCCTCTTTTACTGGAGACAAGGAAGTAAATCTGAAAAAACTTTGAACTCACTCGTTATAGGCTCATGGGCTGTCTCAACCAATTAGCCCTTGGAATTACAGTATGCCAAAACTGAAAATTCACATTGCAAACTGCTTGGCAAAGGTGATGAGCTCCTTCACCATCCATCATCTTATATAAAGCATTGCAATGCCAGAACTTACAAAGCCCTGAAAAGTTTACTGAATCTCTGATTTGCTTACACAACTACTTCATTTGCTTAAAAAAAAAAAAAGAAAAGAAAAAGAAAATCTAAGAAAACAAAAATATATAAAGACAACTTTTGTCATAGGCAGTCTCTTAATTGATTCATAATTTCCTTCTTGATGTCTTTCCCTTTACCTTCAACAATAAGCTGAAGACACTAGCAAGCTTCCAGTCTATTCATTTATTGTCATATTTGCTTTAAAGACAAAATTTCAAGCAATGCAATGTGTTTAAAAGCAGAGACCGTCTTTGCAGGGTGAAAAAGGACAGCAACTGTCCACCCCTACGCTCATTAGTAATAAATGAGCTTCAGCATACAAAGTTCTGTCTAAAAAGTATCTCATGGTCAGGTGCAGTGGCTCACACCTGTAATCAGCATTTTGGGAGGCCGAGGCAGGAGGATTGCTTGAGCCCAGGAGTTCAAGACCAGCTTGGATGATATAGTGAGACCCCCATTTCTTCAAAAAAAAGAAAGCATCTCACTAACAACCCACTGTCTTCTATGGGAAGTAGCAGCAGTTTGTGACCTGGAATCATTATTGGAGTACTGGAGAAGTCTCTTTGAAGACAAGAAGAATGGAGTTGCCGTCTCTGGAGACAGGAACTCAGCCTTGAAATTCAAAACTTGATTGTACCTTTCAATTCGCTGCTCCTAAATTTACCTTCAAATCTTTCATATGATATACGGAGGGAAAAATTCCCCCAGGGTATATCTTCCTTTATCTGAGCGAGGCTTTTATCCTCTTTTTGGCTTCAAAACCTCTCGAGTACATCTCCTGATTGTGATATGTGAATATTTTTGGCCTAGGAAACCAGCTCTAAGTAATTTTGATAGCACTGAAGCTTTTACATAAAACTTGATCATTTTTATAGTCAGTGAATATAATGGCTAAACGTTGTGCCCCCAAGGGCTCTGTGTATTTTCTCATCTCATGGCAATGATATAGCTCACCTAGTTGCCAGACCAAATACTTGATGAATGATAGTGTTCCATAAATATCAAGTACTCTAACACCTGGAACGCTCAACTTGAAAAAGGTAGTGCTGAAACTCTGGCCGTGCCTCCTCCAAACAGGGTAGGTTCTTCACAAGCTTGCTAGTTCTGTAGCAGAAAACAAAGGCTTACAATTTTCTTCCTCTAATTTATGAGGGACTGAGCACAGAAGGGGACCCCTCCTCCACTTGGGTCCTCAAACACTGGTTAGGAAACACTGGTCATCAGACCCTGAGCCAGGGGCTTGGTGACCCTCAAGAGGTCAAGGGGAGAGAAGGCGGCTGCTGCTTGTTAGATTGGAGAGACCGGCCAGAATGGGTTGGGAAACCATTGGTCCAGGAGAAAGGTCCTAGCAGTGGTACAGTGTCATGGGCTAGAAATAAACAAACACAAACAAAAAAACACCACATTCCTTATTTGGTATATTCTGGTACTTTAGAGGAAGGCACACTAGACTTAAAATTATGAAATTTTGGAGTTGGAAGCAGACATTAGTCCAAACTTACTTTGCTGACGAGGAAATAAGAGGCCCAGAGATTTGTCTTAAATCATAAAGCAAGTTAGGTGATGGCAGAGCTGGGCCTATAACCAGGACCTTTAGACTCTCAATGCTTTCTCAGCTGCATCCCAGATATTTGTAGATAAAAATCAGAAGGAGGATGGGCAGGGAGTGGTGGGCTGTAGTCCCAGTTACTTAGGAGGCTGAGGCGGGAGGGTTGCTTGAGCCCAGGAGTTCGAGGCTACAGTGAGCTATGATTGTGCCACTGCATTCCAGCCTGGGTGACAAAGTGAAACCACATTTCTAAAAAGAAAAAAAGGAGGATGGACTGACCAGGTACTTACATGTCATGTAAAGTGCTTCATACACTATAACATCACGAAAATGAAAGGTATTATTATTATTGCCGTTAAATATCCTGAACACATCTACTTATTTATCTACTTGAAAAAGAAATTTGAAATTGCCTGCTTAGTTTTCTCAATATCTGAATTAACTGGAAGAAAAACAGAGCAACTGGGCATGGTGACTCACACCTGTAATCCTAGCACTTTGGGAGGCTGAGGCAAGAGAATTGCTTGAGCCCAGGAGTCTGAGACCAGCCTGGGCAGCATGGTGAGACCTCGTCTCTAAAAAAAATAATCTTAGAACAAATTAAGACTTCTATCTCGGAAGGGGGAACATTTAACATTAATAAGGGTACTTCAAACCAAAAGTGGGAACCAAAGGTAGGCCCAAACTTTACCCGTATGACCATTCATGTACCTAATCCTGAATTGTACCCCGCATCTTTAAAATAAAATAAATTTTAAAAAGAGACTTCTATCTCTGCTTCAGAATGACCTTTCCCACCTCTCTTGCAAACCAGCTGCGTTTCTCTCAAGGTTGCAGCACCCCTCGTCTTGCCAGCCCCCTACTCTGACGGGAGTGGCAGTTAGTGGGCAGTAGGCACCACAGACCTGGAGACAAGAAGAAACCAGGGAGGTGGTGAACACTCAGACTGGCCCCAGATGGTATGAACAACCCCCTCCCCCCGACAAACTATGGAGTGTATCACAACATTTATTAAAAACATTTCTTAGCAACTCCCCATTTTCCTGAGAGAGGCATCTACTGCCAGGCGCTCCCTCCCTGGAGCAGTCTGTGCTGTGATAACGGCTGCCAGGGGATTGATTACTTTCTGGTTCTGCTCAGGAGGCCAGGTAGGCAAGGGACAGATAATGACAGTATCACTTACTCCGAGGCTTTCATTTCTGCCTCTCAAAGCCCTTTACAACTATTAAATCTCTTCCTACAACTTTCTTCTCTAGCTAAGGAAATAGAAGCCACTTCTCCTAAACCTAAACCAGGTGAATATCTTTTCCCATCCCTGCTCTCTACTGCCCCCAGATTCCTGAATCTTACAGTTCTCTGGCAGATGCACAGCATCCAATCAGTGTATACTATAGCTCAATACCATATCAGAAATGGAAATAAAAGACGAGGGGCTTGCAGTTTCTCTTTTTCGTTTTTAGAGTTGGGGGTCTCATTCTGTCCTCCAGGCTGCAGTGCAAGGCACGATCATAGCTCTCTATAACCTCAAACTCCTGGGCTCAAGCGATCTTCCTGCCTCAGCCTCTAGAAGTATTAGGATTACAGGTGTAAGCCAACAGGCCTGGCTGGGCTTACAGTTTCTGTGGACCCTTAACCTGCCAAGCATTTAAGGAAATCATTTAGGGTGACATGGCTGGCACACGGCAGAATTGGGTTATAAAGCTTGGCAGAGAGTTTTTATGATTATTCTGTCATACACGTGAAGAAATAGAGGCTCAGTTCCAGAACTGGGACATACACCTAGAATGTCTGACTGCAGAACCCATTGCTCTGATCTCTACTATACCATACTGGACTATACTCTCACAGTACTGGACTACACTCCCTGCAGTGCTTTTTAAGAAGAGGGGAGAGGACTGGGATCCAAGTGGGCTGTGGGCACAGGCGTCAGGTAATTACCATCACCAGCCCTGACAATTTTTCTGTATTTCTGCTTCCTGGGGGAGAAGATGAAACGGAGAGAAATCAGACTGCAGTCCTAATACCTATTCTGGTGTTGCTCCTCCGGATTAAGACGCTGCAAATCCACAGCTTCCTTCCCTCCCTGTCTTCTGCACCCAAGCCACTACTGAGTGATAGCACAGCTGAGCTCTGATAACACGGGGGGGGGGCGGGGGGGGCGGGGGGCGCGGCTTGCCTCAGGGTCACTCTCCCCAACCGACCCCCTTCCTGAGGTTCTTCTCTGCCTTTTTTCCAGGAAGTGTTGAAGAAACCATGACTCTGAACCCGGAAATTTGTCCACCATTCTTTGGATTCCTGTTGCTCAACCTGTGTGGAGATGCCCCACTGTTAGGGGCTCAGTATGTTGAGATATGGGTATCTCAAGCATGGGTGCCTGACCAAGCCTGCTCCGCCTACTCAAGCAGTTGGCTAGTATGGTCCCTCTACCAGGTGGTTCAGCCCAGCAGCTGACTGTAAACCACACAGCAAACCACCTGCTTGGTTGAACTGCTTCAGCTGCATATTGCATATGTGCCCCAGGCACAGAACATCACTATGGCATTTCTGAAAGACTACTGCTTTCAGGCATGAAGGAGAGGGCCCTAGAGTTATAAAGACTGTTCTGAAAATAGATTTACTTACAGAGTAGCTTATGCAGTAGGAGAATCTGATTCATGAATCATTTTTTCACTTAAAATCCAAAGACAGTACTGTCCTCGTTCCCTCTGGAGATCGTAGCAATACCTTTCAAACCTTTATTTGCAGCAAACCCTCTTTCATTGTCTACCTACCTCAGTATCCAAACTGAACCACCAGGTTCAAACTGAACTTATCCTCCTGCACACCACAACCTTCCTAATCTTGCTCCTGTATTCTACCTCCACCAGTGGCACCACCAGCCACTCAGTAACCTAAGCCAGAAACTGGGTTATCAGTCTACAGTCCACCTTCTCTCATTAAATCAATCGCCAAGTCTCACCAGTGATCTTTCAGTCCAATCTCACCTTCCCATCTCTCTGTGGCTACTTCAGTGCAGATGTCTAGCTAATTAATGTAGTAAAACTAGAATGGGTATTTCCTGAGGCCAGGGCCCAGGACCTAGAACAGTATGACAGATAAGAGTACGAATCTGGATCCAGATTGGTGGATTTGAATCCCACTAGGGATGCATCAACTGTGAGATTAGGGCGTTAGATCTGAGTAAAAATTTCCTCTTTTGTACAATGAGAGTAATAAAAATGCCTCCCTTCCTGGGCTATTGTGAGAATTAAATAAAGTAAACGTACCTAAACACAACAGTGCTTGGCATCTATTGTGAGTGTTAGCTATTACTGTCATCGATATATATTATAACTGTAATGACAGATGAGGAAACCGAGGCTCAGGTCAGTTAAACGCCTTTTTTCCGGACACATGGCTATTAAGTAATAAAGTTGGCATGTGAATCCAGGTCTATCATTCATCAAAAGCTGCACTTTTTATTTTTTTTAAAATATGGCACATCCAGGATTCCCAATGCATCTGTTACTTAAAAAATGGAACCTCTGAAGTACCAACACAGAAAGATGCCATATACTATACAGAACAGTATGCATAGTACTAGATCATCTTAAAAAATGTTTAGGGGCACCACTTATCTACCTAATCCTGAATTGTGCCCCACATCTTTAAAATAGAATAAAATAAAATAAAATAAAATGTTTAGAGTTAATTACAAACTTCCCTAGTACCACTTCTGATCCTTGTATGTTCCTTTCTTTTCTTATTTTTTTAATTCACAGCTCCTACTAAATTGCCTGAGAACAAGAAATTTCCATTGCATAGCATAGGACAAGATAGACAATATTCAATATTTGTTAAATTGATAAAAAGCATTGAATTTTTTAAAGTAAATAATTTAACTTATTTATTTAGTAGATAATAGAGAATTGCAGATAATGTATGAGGCAAAAGAAAAAAAACCCATTAAAACCATACAAAACCATATTCAAGCTGGGCATGGTGGCTCACGCCTGTGATTCCAGCACTTTGGGAGGCAAAGGCAGGAGAATCGCTTGAGGCCAGGAGTTCAAGACCTGCCTGGGCAACACAGTGAGACCTCATCTCTGTAAGAACTACAAAAATTAGCTGGGCGTGGTGGCATGTACCAGTAGTCTCGTTGCTCTGGAGGTCGAGGCGGAAGGATTGCATGAGAGGTCAAGGCTGCAGTGAGCCATAATTGTGCCACTGCAATCCAGGGGTGACAGAGCAAGACCCTGACTTAAAAAAAAAAAATTCAGAGGAATTCCTCATTCCTTGACCCTCAGCTCCTATCCCAAGAGGCAGCCATGCTGATCAGTTTTTTGTTTCTTATATATTCTTCTAGAGATATAGAATTGTACTGAATTTTAGTGCAATTTAGAAATGCTTTATAAAAATGTAATCAGGATGTTTTCTTTCCTGAGAAGTCAGTGATTTCTCTCAAACCTATATAAAGGAGAACTCAGACGTAAACTGTGTGCATGAGGGCATTTGTGAATTCCTTCAGGTAAAAAAAACCACCATTCAATTCTGTGCAATTCTATTTACAAATGTCTACCCCTTGCAGCTCATCTTATGGTCCATTTCTTTATAATTGTTTGGACTGAGATTTTATTTTTATTATGCGATTCATTCCCCAGGTATGGAGAGAGCAGCATTTTGTGACTTGAACATGACAAAGGACTTTCCCTTTCTTTCTGCGAGATGTCTGAGGTCATTCCAACACAACTTACCATGGTTTGAAATAAGAAAGTGCTTTCTGGAGGAAAAAAGACAATAACCACTATTCCCAGGGTGGTTTTGTCAGACAGATGTCCTCAACAGCTCTGCAAGACCATTACCTAATGCTTTCATGATGCACTGTCCTAAAGGGGCTGGGGGCTTGGCACTGTGTTCTTCAGGTTGCTAACCTGCCCTTGTTACATGAACTTTTGTCATGGCATGGCTCATTCATCCTTTGATATTGCTTAGAAATGATAGAAGACGAAATAAAATTGCACAAGTGGTTCTACACTTATGCTTTTATAGGAATTGATATCAAAATATTTATAATTCTGCTTTACATATTCAGAATATATGGACTTACATGTCTCTACCTTTCCTCTGTAATATTTTTCTAGTTTCCATTTCCACACATTAAATGCACATATATTTTATTTCAAAAAGGCAAAACAGATTGAACAAAAAATTCACCTCAGTACACAGGTTTTCCCTGTGTGTGTGTGTGTGTGTGTGTGTGTGTGTGTGTGTTTAATTAAAAGCAATCTAAATCGAATAATTTGAAAACTAGGTAATAGCTATAGTTCTTCTCATCTTATCTTTGAGGAAAATAACTATATCCATCTTCCTTGCTTGCATCTTTCTTGTTTTTTCCTATGCTGCAGCAAATAAATTAAAAGTTAATGTGTCCAGACACATTGACAAGCTAAATGGAGCCTTTATTTCCACTGGGCCCTCGACGGAAGACACACCAACAGATACTGAAGGGTTCTTCCTTCTCTCCTAAATCTGTTTGCTACTGAGTTGTCTATTTGCTATTCCAAGTCTTTGGTGTAGACTCAGTGGTCTCTCTGACTACCAATGAGCTCTTTTTATGTGTTTCTTTGTTAGTGCCTTCTTGCAGCTTCTACCTCCTCAGTTTCCATCAGTAAAGCCAACCATGAGGGCATCCAGCCAACTTATCTACCCCTGCTCAGCCAACTCATTGCAGTTCTTACAAACCTTAGGAAAAGGCCTCACTGGGGTGAGGAAGTGATCCTAAAGCAAGCTCCTAGAGAAAATGAGCTCTTAAGTCCAGGCATTACTTCCTTTTATTAGAGATGCTATTTCTTTGTACTAATAATCACTTAGGGACTTCCTTCTCCATCAACTGCATTCCATGTTCAGGTTTTATTACTTTCCATTCCCCTACTTTTTAAGGGAAACATTTCTGTCTTAGAAATTAAACTCTTCTGGCTGGGCTCGGTGGCTCACCCTGTACTCCCAGCACTTTGGGAGGCTGAGGCGAGAGGATTGACTGAGCCCACGGGTTCAAGACCTGCCCGGGCAACTTGGTGAGACCTCGGCTCTACAAAAAATCAAAAACTAGCCGGGCGTGGTAGCGCGCGCCTGTAGTTCCAGCTACTTGGAAGCCTGAGGCGGAAGGATCGACTGAGCCCCGCAGGTTGAGGCTGCGGTGGCCGGGAGTGTGCCACTGCACTCCAGTCTGGGCAACAGTGAGACTCTAACTCAACAAAAAAAAAAAAGAAAAATGAAATTAAACTCTTCTGGTGTTTAAAACACTATTTTGAATAAGTGTTTCTACATCTTTTTCAAACATACTCCAGTAATACTGAACTCTATTTATTATATGTATTGATTGGGATTGCAAAATAAATGAGTGTTTGTTAAATGAAAGTGAGGGATGTGGCTTAATCATTTGTAGAATTGTTAGTTTTCTGTCGAGTTTAACTGGGTAAATCATATAGTAAAATGACAATGCTGTAGGAATATATCTAGCACTGCCAACTAATTGGCCTCTACCAACTCATGGCAGTATTTCTCTTCCTGATATCTCACAAGATGTCAACTAATCACCTATAAAGTACAAGATGTCAACTAATCACCTATAAAGTAGCCGGAATACTACCATACACGTATTTGCTATTATTATTATGCAGCTAATGCTTGGCTTGACAATGACTGATTCAGAGCAAAAAATGAGGCAAACATACTGCATTTTGCATGATTTCGAGGATAATTATGTACTGAAATACTTCTTTCAGGAATATATTCAAGCTTGGGAATCTACTACAGAAAGCCAGTACTTCTCTGGGTCAATCAGGACATGCTGTCTTTGAATATCTCTAAAGTTAATTGAACAATCATTAATCACTAACAATTATGAAAAAGAGCCAAAGATGTTAAGTGGGATATATCTAAATGCTTGTCCTGGGCGTGGTGGCTCACACTTGTAATCCCAGCACTTTGGGAGGCTGAGACGGGAGAACAGCTTGAGGCCAGGAGATCAAGACCAGCCTGGACAACACAATGAGACCTTGTCTGTACAAAAAAAAAAAAAATTAGCCAGGCGTGGTGTGTGCACCTGTAGTCCTAGCTACTCAGGAGCCTGAGGTGGAAGGATCACCTGAGCCCAGGAGTTGGAGGTTGCTGTGAACCGTGATCATGCCATTGCACTCCAGCTTGGGCAACAGATTGAGACCCTGACTCAAATAAATAAAATAAAATCTGTGACAAATTATTTTGCTGTATTTCATTTGTCTACAAATTAAGATTCCTATTTTCTTGAACAAAGTTATAATTACATGCTACAGAATGTTCTTAATTTTTATTTAGTCATTACCTCTTCAAGGTTGATAGAAAACTTGGTAAATTCCAAGGTAGAAATTAAAATTATATGAATGACCCCTTTTTTGTGACAAATTGGTAGAAATTCAACTTAGAGCATTTTTTTAAAACCTAGCATTGGCTTATAGTTCACCAACCTAAGGATTTCTATATTGCTTTGGTTAAAAATTCCAGATGAGTAGCTTTATCAGCTATATCTTAAAATAGGATCAGTATAATAAATTATAACATTCAACACCAATAACTAAGCAAAACAATAATGTTTTATTAGTACAGATTGCTGGCAACTATGCTAAATTAATAAGAGATGGAAATGTTTTAAAAAAAAAAAGGTATAGTTGGTTATGGATGCCCTGTGAGGCAATGAATGAAAGAGATCTGCGTTAACATTTTCCCCGAATTTATCTTTCCCGGTTGCTAGGCAAGAGATTGCAAGCACACAAAAGATTCAGCCTCTGCATCTAAGCGTTGATACTCAGCTTCAAGTCAGCACCGGTTAGAATATAATTACTGTTGGGAACCAATATCTCATTTTGGGTGTGCTAATTGTATAAATTAGTTTTAAGTGAAAGTGACATTGTACAATAATTACATTTTGGCCAAATCTAGCATGCTTGCTTTGTCATGCCTAATGATTAAATTATTCCTCCTTTATCCTTACATGAAATGGGAAAACATTTTATTTCCCTTCTTCACACAGTCAATTGGTTTGCATAATGCCTAATGATGCTCTCTCAGGTTCCCATGCATTCACCATATATTGCTCCAAACAAGCCATTTGTCATTTTTATAGAGAAAACTTTCAAATTAAGAGGAAAGCCTAAGCTATAATTTTAAATACCTACACCCAGTCCATCTGATCATGTTCCCAGGCAGACAGATGCCCCAGAGAAACAAGATACAGTTTTTTTGTTTTTTATCAAATGACTCACCCACAATGACAGCCGTGACAGTGAGAAGCACAAAAGCATTCCGAAACAGGTAACTTTTAACATCCTCCTTTGTGATATTCTGCACTTTTTTCTTGGCCAAAAGTGTGCGTTTACGAACTCCTTGCTGGAATCGCTCCATCCTGCCCCCCATCTTGGGCTCTTCTCCATTGCTTTTAGTCATATTTTACTTTTCTAGGAGTGTCTCTTCTTTGTGCTTCAGTGTCTTGGAATCACCCTTAGGTAGCCAAACCTCCTCTTTGGTGTTAGAAAATACAACTAGAATGGGAGAGAAAGAGACATAAGTTAAACCTCCAGGGGTGAGAAATCAGTGCTGCCCACACCAGGCAAGCTCTTGGCAAACTGCATAATCTCTGCAGGAATCGAGGACTGGAGAGCTGCAATTCCAGGCTTCAGGGTTGCAACGTGCATAATTTACTGGACCACGTATGAGAAGTGTACATAAATTTGGAGTATATGTGCAGAAATTTGTGTTCAGTTTTTAAAATCTGTCTTTCCCCCTCCAATGAGGCTTTAAAAGGGTTCCTTGGAGCTGGTGTGACTGAGTACACCGTGCCCACTCCCTCCCCCTCCAGAACCCGGGTGCCTTGCACAATGTACGCTGTCAAATAAATGTCCAACTGAATTGAATGCACAGGAAATGCTCAATAATTATTTGATGAATTATGTTATATACATGGTTCACGGCATAATCAGATCAATAAAAATAATTAAGATATTGATAAGGTGGCAGCTGAATCTGTTACCTGTAGTAAAGTAACTGGCTATTTTTTTCATTAAGAAAAAACATGGTAATATCTATAGTAAGTATGGCCATAAAAAACATAAGTGCTCACAGGACATGGGAAATACATTTGACTATTTTACAGGGTAACTTTTAAATTTTTTCCATGAAATATGCAAAGTGCTCTGCGCACATGTATAAATTATCCTGAAATCATTATTTATCTTCATTTTAAGTACAAGCAGAAAGTAGCATTAGGGTTTGTGGCAAACATACTGAAGTGTTCTGAGGAGACTATCGCTGACTTCTATTTTAAAATTGTAGGATTTCTAGAACAGATGAGGAGATGAATCCAATTTTCATTCCAAACATTACAGTGTGTGGTTTCTGGTTTCTTTAAAGCGCTCTTGGGTTATTCAAACACGTTTAAGTAAATCTCTTTCCTTGGTGGAAATCCGCTGTTCTGAAAAATCAAGGGATTCCTCCTGCTGCCTTACAAGAGTTCGAATCCATAGTCTTTCCCATAATCAATCTGAGGAAAAATCAGCCGTGCCTGCGGACGTGTGGAGCTGGCAACGCAAGCAGCCAGCGTGTGCGTCTGTGGGGGAGGTAACTGGAAACCAGGGGACTCCTCGCAAGCTTTGGGCAAATCCAAGGGTGGAAAAAAAGACTTGTCTTAACAGTTTGACTTTTAAATAACATTGCAAGTTGTGGTCAGTGATAATCGAACTTACAATTTGTTTAAGACCAGGTTATAAACTTAGGGAGAAGTGAAGAAGGAGAGACGGGAGAGACCAGATTTTCTTTTTCTTTTTCTTTTTTTTTTTTTTTACTAATAGCTCTGGTTCCCTCTACCAGTCACTTTTAAGCAGATCAGCTCTACCTTGATTCTTTTCTAGATCTCAAACCACGATCTGCCCCTCAATCCACCCTGAATGACTGAACTCCAGATTAAGAGAGGACCCGGCATAGACACCACAAGCTCACGACATTAAATCACTAACGAGGACTTTATCTACCAAAATGGCTAGCTTGGACTCTCGCTACTCCTCTGCTTGGGAAACAGAATACACTGGCAGAGAGGGGAAAAGAGAGATTAAACCCAGCAGGAACACAGGACGTTACACTTACCTTTTCTGATTTTGTAAGGGTTGGAAGATACCAAGCAATGACAAGGTGAATTCCCCAGCAGGTACAACGGAGTAGCAATACGCCGTGAGCGAGGCAGGCTAGCCCTGACCATATGCATGTGCTCTGAAACTGCAAGTTACTATCGGGGCAACTTAAGAAAAGGGGAGGAGTCTATGTCCGGGAAAGGAGGAGTGGGGAATGAAAACAGCGCGGGGCAGGAGGAGGGAACCCCGAGGTTTCTGGAATATTGATGAATCTTGGCACACCCGAAGCATGCTTGCTGGCTTTGTTTTGCTCCTTAGACCACTTTCACGCTTTGTCGGTTCACTTTCATTAGAAATGCAAAATCGGGACCAGGAAGAATTGAAAAATAAAGCGCACACCCTCGGAAAGCTGAAAGTCTTGATTAGAAACATTTCAAAGACTTTTTTTTTTTAAGGCTAAATTTAATTACTTCACATTATTGCAGGTTTCCTCCCCTTAAGGGAACACGAGAGTGTGCTCTTTTGCCTGGTTGTGCAGCTGTTATGAAAAAGTCCCTCGTTTTAGAATTGGGGAAATAACTGACATTTCTTGGGAAGACTCTGAATGCAATCAAGTATGGGGGGGGGGATGCTTATTACGATTCTCTGAGCTTATCTAAAGATACTCAAAACACAAGATGAGAAATGCCTCTATTTTAGCAGTTTAAACTCCATTATAACAAATTTAATTTAGCTCAGACTGCCTGTGTTGCAAAGACTGAAAAGGTAAGGAACATAAGGAGACCAGGATCTTTGCCAATCTGTAAAGTAAAAAACATTTTAAGACCAAGAGTGCAAATGCACACTTGAGGTTTGGTGATTTCAAAAGATAAGTCGCTGTTCAGATGCCTCGATTTTAAAGGATGCCAAATGCCACCCCACGTATCATTTTTAGAAGTTAGAAAATTCTCATTGCCTTGAGAATGTAACTTGCACTTCTAGCCCACTTTTTCTGAAAGGAAAATAAACTGTGAAAATTAATAATAAAAAAATTAAAAGTTGTTTTTTGAGCCTGATTTATTCTCCAAACTTAAAATTTGTTTAGCAGGAAGAAAATAGTTAGTTAGAAATAGAAACTCCATTATCCTAAAATAACATCCTGATTTCCGTATCCTTGTTCACTAAATTTCATGCAAAATATACTCAGTTCTCTGTCTGTTATTCAACACATTCTTTTTTCCTCTCAATAGCAAATCCCTGAAGATTATAAGGAAATGTCTCCTTCCAGCGTTGACTCTATGTCCTTTTGAACAGATACTGGTTGGAAAGCAATGATGAATCATGTAAATGCTTTAAAATTACAAATTGGCAGCAATTATAACAACTTTCTAACTTGGTATCATTTAAAAAACTTTTTGAAAATACATATTCTTGACAGTCCCAGCCCTCAGCCATCTTTCCTTTCCTCTGAGCTCCTGGGTTGCTTAGCATCGGTATTGCATCGCTTAACACTTAATTATACTGTGTTTTATACTACATCCTTCTTTTTAAAATTATGCTAAATCTTGGCATCTCAACTAAATGAGGGCAAGAACCTGTCATATGCCTGGTGTAGAGCAAACATTAAGTGACTCTTTTTTTTTAAGTGAATGACATAAAGATGTGAAGCAAAACACTTTTCAAACATTTATGTTAAAACAAGAATACTTGTTTTTATGTTGGCGCCTCTGGCCTAGGTGTATGGGACAAATCTCATTTCTCGACACCATAACTACTTTTAAAAGCATTTACTTACAATACTAGGTCCTATCTGAACTATGGATTTATCCACTTTTTTTTTTTTTGGTGGAAATGACTTGTCTTTCAAGGAAACTTGAAAGAGAAACCTGATTATTTAAATGGGGTTTCAAGCCCAGTAACATTTCCGCTTTTTATTCTCTTTTTCATGGGCAAGAAAAGGGTCTGGAAAGCCACACTTTGGTTAGCATAGAGATGGGAAGACCCTGGTGCCCCTTCCATTTTTCTTTTTTCCCCTTCTAATCCCTAAGGCTTGGTTAAAAACCATTTCATTATTTCAGTTTGTACAGACATTATGGGAGTCTGGTGTTCCGTTGAGAGGGGAAGTAATTCACCACTGAAAGTTTTGTTGGCTGTAATAAAACCTAATGAGAAAATGAGATGCAAAGAGTCTCAGTTCAGAGTTCATCTGCATTACAAGGTTTTAGTCTGAGGGAAATATTGGGAATTCTCTTAAGTACCACTTTCTCTTTCTGGAAAGCTATTGCAGTAATGCCCTGGGGGCCACCTGAGTAAACTCAATACCTTTTCCCCCTGTTTACAGGTAAGACCCTTGAGCTTTAAAACATCTTTTCTTCTTCATAGAGATATTAAATAAATGAAAGTTCAAGAAATTGTGAATAAGCCTCTGTATGTTATATTTCATTTAAAGCTGCTAGGGTAGGGACCACAGAGCTAGGGAATCATATTAATGTTGGTATCCCAGAATGAAAAAAGCACAAACACATGTTGTAAATGCAGCCCCTTTTTGAAAAATCTGCCAAGATTTTTCTCTGAACATTCTATGATCAAGTGTGTGATAGGTAAATTCTTTCTTTCGGAAAGACAGAAAAGTCTGTATTACAAGAAACGACCAAATCCAACTGAAAGTGAGCATCCTCATTAATTGGTTTGAAGTATGAGAGACCATGATAATAAGCACATGAAGATCTGAAGAGTGTACAGGCTAGTCAAATTTCAGCATTCAAAATGAGGAAATTCTGATTACTTGAATGTTTTGAGAAAGAAAATGGATCAAAAAACCTTAAACCTTCCTTGAATGTTTTCCATTTTTATTTTTATTTCATAAAGGATTTTTATCATTCCTTACTTAAATAGCTTGCATGTTATGATCTTCATAAAAAGAGTCAATTCTCCTTCTTCAATTTGGAAATCGCAGAATGTTAAGACAGTGAACAGGACCTGACACGACTCTAGAGTATAACAGTGGCCGTGCTAGAGGTAGCAAGAGTAGAAGTACTTGTAAGAGTTGGTCTTTCATTTTGTCTTAATTGTTTTATTTTTAAACTTGAATATAAAACAGCAAAACAAAAAACCTGAGGTAAATTCTGGTTGTTCGATTTTTAACTGCATTTTACTTTAAAATCATACGAAGCATAAGAAGAAATACAACCATAGAAAGGTGAACGATAATTGGCCTTTATCATATTCTTTCATTCATTCAGCGAACCTTGAGGAAACCACTTTGCTCCAAATATCAGTTCCTTTCCTCAACGAGCTCACAAGCATAATCTGTAATTATTAGGCAGTGGGCCCTGGAACAGTCTTACGGAGAGTTATGGGAACTCTGTGTGCTGAGGCCTATTTACCAGTTAGTCTGACAGTAAGGCTGGTAGCATCTTGAGGAAATGAGGTGTGCCTGGTTCCCCATTGTATAATCATGTCTAGCATGGTGCCTGTGCATAGCAGGCACAGTACAGTGTGGCAGGGGAAAGGTAGGAGTTCATGTTGGAGAGTAAGCAAGGAGAGCCCAAAACACCAGGTTAAAAACTTGAGGCCAGCTGCAGTGTGCTCATGCTTGTAATCTAAGGGTTGTGGGAGGCCAAGGTGGGTGGATTGCTTGAAGCCAGGGGTTCAAGACCAGCCTGGACATAATAGAGAGAACTTGTCTCTACCAAAAAAAAAAAAAAGATATTGCCAGGTGTGGTCATACATGTCGGTAGTCTCAGCTAGTAAGGAGGCTGAGGCAGGAGGATCACATGAGCACAGGAGTTCAAGGTTGCAGTGAGCTATCACCACACCACTTCACTACAGCCTAGGCAATAGAGCGAGACCCTGTCTCTCTAAATAAACAAATAAATAAACTTAAAAAATAAAAACTTGAACTCTGCTCCTAGGCAATGGGGAGCCAGCCACAGGAGTTAAGTATGGGGGTTACTTTAATTTTAAGAAAAATGCAGAAGTCATTGAGTACATTTTTAGGTTAGGAAATCAAGAAGCAGGAGCAACATTTACAAACTGAGTTATTTTGCATTCACATTAAATAACTAGATTCCATTGAAAAATACAGGACTATCTCACAAATGATAGGACAGTCAGGCATGGTGGCTCACACCTGTAATCCCAGTACTTTGGTAGGCAAGTGTGAGAGGACTGTCTGAGTCCAGGGGTTTGAGACCAGCTTGGGAAACTTGGCGAGACCTTGTCTCTACAATAAATCAAATTTTTTAAAAAAAGATAGGACAAAACTAAGTAAAGGCCACCTCCTTCAGAGTGTGGACTCTCCCAGTCACTTGGCCTGTCACACTTTACTAATTTCAGTTACCAGCCTGTTTCTCTAGCTAGTTCTAGTGTTTTCATCTCTTGTGAGGTTTAAGAGAAGATCTGAGCAAGGGCAGAGGACAACGAAGCCCCAACACAAAGGGGAAGACAAACAAGAGAAGCCTCCTACCTAGATTCTCAAATAGTGAGAAGTTACACGAACCATTTTTATCTCAAATTAGCTAAGAGGTAGACATAATGACGGCTTAAAAAAAACTAATACAATTTCTCCATCTTAAAGATGGTCTGCTTTTTAATGAACACTTCAAAGCATTATTATTGTCAATTATTATTTATATTGAAAAGTGACTTTTTTCCCCCGGTTGCTCAATGTGAGCTAAGTCTCTGTAGGATCAGAATGTCAGTGTGGTTGGGAAAGACCATTTGGGATTATTGGGATTAAAGCATTCAGTAGAGTACTAGCAACAATAGTCAACATTTTTATAGGGCTTTATAGTTTTACAAGTACTTTTATACACATTATCTAATTTAACCTTTGGGATAATGCTTTGAGGTACACTCTATTATTACTGGTCCTGTATAGCCAGATATTGAAGTGAAGATCAGTAGGGATCAAGCAATTGGCTCACAATTACAGTCAGACAAGACAAGAGTTCTTAACTTTGATTTCTCATTGTTTCTCAAAAGAAGTCTCATTGTTTCCCAAAAGAAGTCCCCAGTAGCTTTTATTAAAGACAGTAGAAAAGAAACTAAAGAACATTAAAAGGAAGGCCTACCATATGTTATTTCTTCTGGGAAATCAACTCTAAACACTTCCCACTCCCCACATCCAACAGAGTTGGTTGACCATCCTATGTGTTCCCTAGGCCCCAGGTTTAAATTTCTGGAGTCGTTACAACTGTGTACTGCAATCCTCCCTCCCTCAAACTCTCCCTCAAAGAGGCCATAAGCTCTTTGAGGGCAGGGCCTGTACTGATAACTACTGCCTACTCAGGAACCAGAACAGAGGGTGCTCGGTGAAGAGCGCTGCAGAAAAAAATGGATGCAAAAGTCACAAACACGAGAGAGTTAATCAATCCATCTCCAATTCTAAGACTTGGAGAAGAGATATCAAACTTAAAAAACACCAAATTAAAAGAAAAAGAAAGAAAATAAGTCAATGAGTTCACTGTAACACAGACCCAAGAGGGGCTACTCTAGGTGAATGGGTGGTGTGTGGAAATCAGAGCCTACCTCAGGATTCCCCCCCCCTCTTTCCCCCAGGGGGGTCCCTGAGGTACCTCCTCAATTCATGGATTCTACACATCAAAGTTGGAAGACAAGGAAGAATGAGGAAGTCAAGTTGGCTTGTGCTATAATTCCTTAGCGCCATGTTCAGGTTTAGAACTTGGGTCCCTTGATTCCTGGTCCCATTATGTTTGTCATCACTTAACCACATGATCTCTCCTCTCAATTCTGGATGTCATCCATAAAACTAGGTTAGATTAGATTATTTTTTTCAAGTCGCTTTCCCGATTCTAAATCATGTCATGCCAATGACAGGCTTGCCATATCTACTTTGGTCTATTTAGTTAAGGACACAAATTTTTATATACACTCAATGATTAATGGTTTCTCATTAGGTTTCCCTGCCACAAATTAAACACAAACATAATACAGTCACCAAAAGAAGCTTATTGAAGGGCACAGTTTTTATGAAGCACAGCAATGACATGAATCTTTTATAACTGTTTGCTGGTATAGAATCATAATTACAGCAATCAAGACAGATACACATCTTTTGTAAGGGAAAAAAGTAATTATAATTTAAAAGCACACAGCTCAAAGTTGCCATCACAAAAACGACTATTATAGCAACTATTTCGTGTTTGGACATTTTTTTGGCAGGAGGTCTGGGCATTGTTTATTGTAAGTCAGAAACAGGCAGTGAGAAAATATGCAAATTTTTTAAGCAACAGAAAATGCAGCTTTCAGTTGAGAAAACAGGGTGAATGGTGGAAACTGTCTGGTCCATGAGGACAAATCAGCCTCAGTGGCTAAAATAATTTTTGGTCATTGGATTCTGTTATAGTGATCTGGGGGTAAGGTTAGAATAAAGTTAGTTTATTCACTAAAACATACGTTTGAGATTTGTGCTGTGCTCCTGAGTCAAAATCCATCTTCTGCTAGTGGATTGAATCTAAGCTGGAAGACCAGGCAAGGTAGCCTTCAGAACGCTTAATCATCCCATTTTCCTTGGCCAGGCGGGGGAATTGCTATTGCCCCATGAGACAGTTCATTGCTGAGTTATAGAAGAAGCAAAGGCAGGCCTCCTTCTTCACCCAGCTGCCTCCCC
The DNA here is from genome assembly GCA_963574415.1 of Tarsius wallacei. NCBI lineage: Eukaryota > Metazoa > Chordata > Mammalia > Primates > Tarsiidae > Tarsius > Tarsius wallacei. The sequence continues at coordinate 33,723 of CAUYQG010154387.1, forward strand.
ACGAAGGAAAAATCCCACTTGCTGATATAAAATCAATTTGGGGTGACCAGTTCACTCTTGCCAACAAGCCTCAGTTGTAAGCGTCTTTATTTCTATGAAAGTTGCTTAAGTCCATTAAGTTCTTCAAAATCTCTTAATACCAACAAGCAAAACCCGGGTAGGTAATGTGGCATTAGAGAAAACTGCATGGAGACTGGGGGGCGTCAGGAGACCTGGATTGTAGAAGCTTGAAGGGCAAATATAATAGGAGGTCCTCTCCACCAAACCAAACGATGAAGTGAGATCTAGGTTTCAATTTTTTTTTTTTTTTTTTTTTGAGTTGGAGTCTCACTTTGTCGCCCAGACTGGAGTGCAGTGGCATGCTCACAGTCACCGCAACCTCAACCTGCTGGGCTCCGGCGATCCTTCTGCCTCAGCCTTCCAAGTAGCTGGAACTACAGGGGCGCGCTACCATACCCAGCTGATTTTTTTATTTATTGTAGAGATGAGGTCTCCCCAAATTGCCCAGGCGGGTCTCGAACCCGCGGGCTCAGGCAATCCACTCACCTCAGCCTCCCAAAGCGTGGGATTACAGGCTGAGCCACCGAGCCCGGCTGGGGCAGACATTTTCAAATGCTATGCTGCAGGCCGGGTATGGTGGCTGATGCCAATAATCTTAGTTATGTGGGAGAATTACTTGATTCCAGGAGTTCAAGACCAGCCTGAGCAACATAGTAAGACCCCGTCTCCACTAAAAAACAAAAACAAAGGCCAAAAAAATCTGTTATAAATCTGTGTTGCGACCAGGCCCTGTGACTCACACCTGTAATCACAGCAGTTTGGGAGGTAGAGGTAGGAGAATTGCTTTAGTCCAGGAATTCAAGATCAGTCTAGGCAATATAGCAAGACCTTGATTCTACAAAGAAAATTAAAAATTAGCTGGACAAGGTGGTGCATGCCTATATAGTCCGAGCTACCCAGGAGACTGAGGTGGAAGGATCGCCTGAGCCCAGGAGGTTGAGGCTGCGGTGAGTCATGATTGTGCCACTGCACTCCAGCCTGTGTGATAGAGCGAGACCCTCAACTCAAAAACAACAACAACAAAAATCTGTGTTGCCTGGTATGGTAGCTGTTAGCCACATGTAACTATTGAGAACTGAATAAGACTAGCAGGAATTGAGATGTGTTGTTTTATGTGTCAAGCATACACTGGATTTTTTAAAACTTAAGTATCCCAAAATATAAAATATCGAATTAATATTTATTTAATTACAGGTTTATGATAATATTTTGCATATAATAAATAAAATATACTTAAATTAATTTTACCTGTTTCTTTTTATTTCTTTTAATGTGACTAGCAGATAATTGCAAATTACATATGTGATTTACATTATAGTTCTATTGGACAGCACTGTTGCAAAGTGATTGCTCTTTACAGAGGAGCCCTTGGAAGAAGATAGAATTGGCAGTGCTAGCCAAATCCTTTCTCCGGCCCAATCGCTCCCAATTTATTTAAATAGATTAAGATGTGGTAAGTATATTTTGGTCTCCGCACAGAAATTTAACACTAATGGCAACAGTAATAGCAATAAAATAGCTACCATTTATTAAGTCTTTTCTATGTGTCAGGCACCAGGCCAAGTGCTTTGTATTTGCTTCATTTACTTGTCACAACAATCTTATTGTCACTAAATTTTATTGTTCCCTATTTACCAATGAAGGAATTGAAATTCTCAGAGAATTAGCAACGGCCAAGGTCACAAGCTGGTTAAGTGGTTGGACTGGAGATTTCTTTTTTTTTTTTTTTTTTGAGTTGGAGTCTCACTCTGTCACCCAGACTGGAGTGCAGTGGCACGCTCCTGGCCACTGCAGCCTCGACCTGCTGGGCTCCGGCGATCCTTCCGCCTCAGCCTTTCAAGTAGCTGGAACTATAGGCGCTCACTACCACACCCAACTAATTTTTTTGATTTATT
>CAUYQG010154393.1:0-40406 GCA_963574415.1 Tarsius wallacei
GAGTTACAGAAGCAGAAGACAAAAGATCGCAGAAAGTAAAATATTTCATGCTGTCACTTAAAGTGGGTGCAACAGCCGAGGTGGGGTGGGGGTCACAGCGTCAATAAGGGTATCTGATCTCAAACCAGGCAAAATGGGGACCAAAGGGAAGCCCAAATTGTACCTGTACGATGGGCATTTGTATACCTAAACCTGAATTATACCCCACACCTTTAAAATAAAAATAAAAATAAAAATAAAATGAAATGAAATAATAAAAAAAGGTACCTGACCTCAAACCAGGCAAAGTAGGGACCAAATGGAGGCTCAAACCTTACCTGTATGATGCCCAATTATACCTAATCCTGAATTGTACCCTACATTTTTGAAATAAAATATATAAAAAATAAATAAAGTGAGAGCTAAACTATGGGTACATATATATGTAAAGAAAATAATAACCTAACTCCAGTAAGAATGGCCATCATTAATAAAACAAACAACAACAGATGCTGATGAGGATGTGGAGAAAAAGGAATGCTTCTACACTGCTGGTGGGAATGCAAACTAGTGCAACCTCTCTGGAAGACAGTGTGGCAATTTCTGAAAGAACTAGAAATTGATCTTCCATATGACCCAGCAATTCCCCTATTGGGAATATTCCCAGAGGAACTCAAATCATTCTACAAAAAAAATACCTGCACACGTATGTTTGTTGCAGCTCTATTCACAATAGCAAAAACATGGAACCAACCGTGTTGCCCGTCGAAGCTGGACTGGATTTGTAAAAAGTGGTACATATACACAATGGAATATTACACAACCATAAAGAAGGACAAACATGGAATTCACAGCAACTTGGATGGATTTAGAGTTGATCATACTCACTGATCTATCACAGAAACAAAGAACAGAGTACCATATGTTCTCACTCATAAGGGAATCTTGAACAATTATAATACTATAAGAAAGGGATCAGCAGTAGTGGGAACCTGTCAGGGGAGGGGGGGTTGGATTGGCAGTTGAGGGAAACTGCTAGGGGAGGGAGGGGCACACCTCATCAACAAGGGTACCTGCATAATCAGCGTTTGTATACCCAACCCTGCATTGTACCCCACATCGTTATAATAATAATTTTAAAAAAGAATTACTAGACACTGGAGGCTATTATTAGAGGGAGAGTGAGAGAGGTGTGAGGTTGAAAAATTACCTACTGGTACAATGTTCACTATTTGGGTGATGGATACACTATAAGCCCGGTTCCCACCATTATGCAATACACCCATGTAACCAACATGCCCACAAATCTCTACATCTAAAATTAAACATAGCAAAACAGAAACAACAACAGCAACAACAAAACCACCGAGTGAACAAGGGAAGATACAGCAGGATACGAGGCACTCAGTTGAAGTGGAAACGTTGAATACCTGCCCAATCACACTCACACCTCTGCATGCTTCTCGCCTGAGGACTGGCATCTGTAGTCATCTTCAGTATCTTCATAATGCAGGGGCCTCTTGTCCCAGAGAGAAAAGTGTCTGGGAGCTTAGGTCCCCATGGGACATGTGGCAGCCAATGAGGGACTGACGCCATAGAAAAAGGTCCAGCTGCCTTACCTTGACATGGGCCAATTGCAAGGTCACTGACACTCCAGAGCTCTCTGCACCTGCTATTTTACCTGGCTTGGCTTCTTGGCCTGCACCATTACCACACTGGTTTCTCCTGAGAAACCTTGTCTACACATTCTGTTCTCTGTGTTCCGTTTGGGGAAATCAGAATGAACCACCCACCAAATCATCAGGACCAGCAACACAGTTTCAATTATAGCCATAATCCAAAGACAGATATCAATGCAGATGATGCTCACAGCCAAGTGTTTATTTGGTGTGAGAAGGTGTCCTCCAAATAATATAGAGGATTTTTAACAAGCCAGACTATAGGGTCTACCATACATCTACTGAATCTGAGTCATTGATCCTGGGGTGTGAATGTTGACATCTTTCAAGAAAGGCTCTCAGTGATGCTTATGCATATAGAAGTTAAAAAAGAGAGAGAGAGAGAGAGAGAGAAAAGAAAAACTCTGATCTAAGTCATGTATGAAAATCAGGTTTATTTCCTTACTCCCAGATGGCTGGAATTGCTATTTATGCCATAGTCTAGGCTGGCTATGGCAGAGAAACCAGACAGATCTGACGTTTATCTGAAAGTATACACACTGTCTGCCAGGAGTGAGTCAATTTCTTAGAGATAATAGATGTATTTAAAACTCTTTTAAAGGATGAGAAATCCATGACCTAGAGAGGTTAAGTGATTTGCCCAATAGCATGAAAAGGCTATCTTCAGAGGCTACAAAGCCCCAGCTGTCCTAATTCCCAAAACTTTGTGCTCTTCTTATCTGTGTCACCTCCTTTGGCTGTTCATATTACAGCTCTTGAATTAAAGCAAAATTATGATTTAAAAAAAAAAGCCAACACCACTACAACGTTTACAACCACAGTTAAATTTTGTCTATTTCATATTTGCCTGTTATCTTTTCCTGTGGATGTCTGCACACGTATCTGCTTTAATGGGAGAAGTTTGTGTCATGACTGTCTCTCAACTTTTCCCCTTCTTTAAACCTAGACCCATAGTAGAAGGCTTATCACTATCATGCTTATACCTATCATATAAGGCTGATTATAATTCCCCAGGGACTAGATACAGAGCAATATTCATATGAATCTTTTCACATGAATGAGATTTTATCTAGAGTCTATGAAAATGTTTTAGTGGCTTAAATTAATCAAACTATAGAATGGTTAACTTTTACAAACAGAAAAGTCATGCTTGGCGTCATGTAAAAAAATGCAAGCATTGGCAACTGCCAAGCTATACAACAGAAAAGTCAATGCTTGGCGTCATGTAAAAAAATGCAAGCATTGGCTAACTGAGTCATTCACTGTTTAACCAGTTGATTTGTTCTCACAGTGGTCAGAGCCTGAGTTCCTACAATTGTTTATATGATCCTATTGCAATGACAGACTCAAATGTTTCGGGGTTGTCTATTGTTTTTAATACCAACTCTTTGATAGCTCATTGATGTACATAATTAAGTTTTAGTGTGTATAGTTTTAAATTCACACAATTATTAATTTCATTTTTTTTAGCCTGAGAAAGAAATGGGAACTCAACACAACACAGTAGAAATTTGGAATTTTCTTTTCTTGCAAAATATCTGGTCTTGCAAAATCTTCACTGGACTTACTTGGGAAAATTGAATACAACATAGTTAGAATTTTAGTTGATATGAAATTGACATTTGCAACATTTAAGCATAGTTTTAGACGAGTTTCATTCAATTAAAGTGATATTTTCTTTTCAGGTAGAGAAACAGGATTATTTTTTTCTGTGTTGCTCTTCGTGATTCTTTTAGTTTTATGCTGTAGCTCAGTATTGCACTGTTTCTATTGAAATGGCCCCATTTACAATGAATAATGCATAAGGTTTTGTTTTGTGTAGTTCTTGAAGTACCTCACTGGATAGGGCATTGTGTGTCTGCTTATGGTATTTTTCTCTCTTTAATGACAACAGTAGCAAGCCACACACTAGCTAGCTGCAAAACACAGCCATTTGATTTCATATTTTGTTTCCAAAATATAATCCAGGAGCTTTAAAGATGGTCAAGAGCCTGTCCATCTATCTCTTAAAAACTACAGCTTAATCTGATATAAATTTATTAAGGCGAGGAGCTATGCCAATTCCCATCATGAAGCAGGTAGCTTTACAAAGTGACCATTGAAAGCATACAGTGGCAATTGCCAAGCTATACAAATCCACCATATGCTTCATAGGCTGCAGCGCTTATTTTTCTACCTAATCTTATACTGGTAGCCCAGTGGATAGGACTTTTATCTCTGTTTATACTCTGCAAACAGTTTTTTTTTTCCTAACATCAATTTTGCTTTAGGTCCCAAGGTTTGTGGCTCAACCATAATCAAGAAAATAAACAAATACTAAGGCTTGTTAGTACATATGCTTCCTCCTCCCTTGCTTTCATTTCCAGTCATTATTTATCTTCATTTTGAATGTGTGTATATTTGTGTGTATACATTTATTATGTATTTACTTACTATAAAATGCAATAATTTTAAACCTACCTCTCAAAGTCACAATAGGTTTTGTTTGTTTGTTCTTACTCGATGAGTCTAATTTCAATGCGAAATTAGGAGAATCTCCTGTTACATTAGGGGGCTGTCCAGTCCATTTAGTGCAGCTCTATCAGCATCCCTGACGCTGGGAAATTGATGAAGAATGGAAGTTTATTCCTCACAGTTCTGGAGGCTGAGAAGATTGAAGGGGCGGCATCTATCAAGGGGCTTCCTGCTGTATTACCTCGTGGCAGAAAGTAAACGGTCAAGAAAGGGTGATAGATGACTGAATTCACCCTTTTTTAACAGCGCCAATCCATGAGGTCACCATTAGACCCCATGACCTAATCACCTCTTACGGGTCCTACCCCTTAATACTACTACAATGACAATTAAATTTCAACAAGAGTTTTGGGGGGAATAAATATTCAGACTAAAGCACTGATGAAATGACATTTTGGTATAAGAGAAAACCCTAACTTCGATGAAAGATGTTCTGATTGGGGTTAAAACTCTGTGATTAACACGTAGACTCTGGCATGTCATATCACCTTCTTCTCTCTGTTTCTGCACTTAACAAATAAGAATAATTATGAGGACACTTCACATGGCAGACTGGATATCGACATAGATGCCCACACTCTTAATCTCTGAAGCATGTGTCTACGTTGTCCTTTACATGGCAAAAGGGACTTTGTAGATGAAATTAAGACTTCAGTCTTTAAAACAGGGAGGTTATGTTATATCATCTGGATGGTAACCATATGGTGTTCTTAAAGCTGAAGAAGCAGGTAGGAGGGTCAAAGTGATCTGAGGACAGAAGATGCAGTAGAGACTCAAAGCATGGGAAGCCCAACACGCTATTACTAGCTTTGGAGATGAAGAAAGGACATAAGGTGCCAAGAAATGCAGAATAGTCCTGAGAAGCTGGGAACAGCTCTCAGCTGATAGCCAGCAAGAAAATGGGGACCTCTGTTCTAGAACCTAATGGAACTAAATTATGCCAACAACTGAATGGGCAAGAAAACAGACTCTCTCCCAGAACCTCTGGAAAGGAAAATAGTCTGCTAACACCTTGCAGAACTATAAGTTAATAAGCTCATACTGTTTTAACCCAATACATGTGTGTGTGTGGGGGGGTTAACAACAGCAATGATAACTAATGAAATATGGTTGGAGTGAAAACTGTATGTGAAAATATTTCTCAAACTTCAAAGTATGGTTCAATTCAATAAACATTAGTTAAAGGCTCACTGAGCACTGGAACACGTACCATGGATATAAAGAAAGGAAGAAAGGTAAGGTATCACCCATAATCTCCAAAAGCTAATAATTTAGCAGAAGAGACCAGCCTATAAACAAATAAATTAGGAGACTTCTGCATCAAATTTGTTGATAGTTATGGTCTCAGGAATAGAAACGGGATAAAGGAGTAAGCTTAGTTTCTATAGCTATGTATTAATTTGTATTTTTAATTCTTGCAGAAAATAATCTTTAGATTTTTTTTAACAAAGCAGGAAACTGTCTTTTTCCCCCTCTCTGAAATTGTATAAAAATATTTTTTTATGTGATCCAGAACACCTTAAGTGAAGGGGGCAGTCTTGTCCCTTTGAGGAAGGATTCTGTTAAATGATCCAAACTTTATACTGCTGATCTTTTTTTCAGTCTTCTCCGAGGGGACCTACAGCTTTTTGCCAGGGTAAATGTACAGAGGGAAAAAAAAAGCCGTCTGATATTTTAGAGAGTTCTAGACATTGGCTCTGAACTGACACTAATTCCAGAAGACCCAAGATGTCACTGTGCCCCACAAGTCAAAAGAGGGATTTATAAAAATAAGGTAATCAATGAAATTGTAGCTCAGGTTCATTTCACAGTGGTCTCAGTGGGTTTCTGAACACCTTCTCTCACTGCTTCCCCAGTTCCAGAACGCATACTTGGAATAGATATACACAGCACCCGGCAGAATCCGCACATTGGTTTCCTGACCCATGGAGCGAGGGGCAACATTATGGGAAAGACAGAGTGGAATCCGCATGAATTGCCTCTGCTTAGGAAACAGTAAACTCAAAGCAATTCCACATTCCTGGAAGGATTGCACAAACTAGTGCCACCACCAAAGATCTGAGGTTTGGGAGGCTGAGGTGAGAGGATTGCCTGAATCCATGGGCTCGAGATCAGCATGAGCAACTAAACGAGACCTCATTACTATAATAAATAAAAAAATTAGCTGGGTGTGGTGGTGTGTGCCTATAGTTCTGGCTACTTGGAAGGCTGAGGCATAAGGATCTCCTGAGCCCAGCAGGTCTCGGCTGCAGTGGCCATGAGCGGGCCACCACACTCCAGCCTGGGTGACAGAGTGAAACTCCTACTCAAAAAAAAAAAAAAAAAAGGTCTGAGGGATGTGGGCATGGTAATACCCACCACATCTCCATTCCCTCTCCTATTTGGACTGTGCAGAACCTAGGTGCATCTTGAAGGCTGGCAGCGAATTATCTTTCATAAGCTTAACCAGGTGGTGACTCCAGCTTCAGCTGCTCTACAAGTCATGGTTTTTACTGTTCAAATAAATTAACACACACCCTGTACCTAGTATGCAGCTATTTATCTGGTAAATGTTTTTTTCTCTAGTCTTGCCAACAAAGACCATAAGAGGCAGTTTGCTTTCAGCCTGCAAATATCAGCAATACACCTTCAATGTATGAGTTTAGAGGGATATCAGCTCTCCAACCCTATGCGTGATGTGTAGATAGCACCCCAAAATGAACAGCCAAAGCACAGCAACCCTTTTCTGGGATATCCCTGAAGGCCAATGGTGAAGGGGAATCTTCCCAGTGGGAAAGACTTTGAGCAGCACACCTCGCTGTTCACTTTTCTTGGAAGGAGAAATGGCCAGATGCGTAATAATACACCCATTTGTTAGTTGTGGCCGGTGGTGTCGTGGCATGAGTAGGACACTTGGAAGAAACACCATTGGAAAATTCACGGCAAGGAATTGCGAGAAAGAGTTATGAGGATAGAGCAAAATAAATAAAATAAAAAATGTGCGTGTCCCATGTGAGTGTTTACTAAAGAGTGGCTTAGCAGAGGAGGGTTTTTAAAATCAAATGCAACTGGGCTCGGTGGCTCAGCCTGTAATCCCGCGCCTTGGGAGGCTGAGGTGAGTGGATTGCCTGAGCCCGCGGGTTCGAGACTCGCCTGGGCAGGCGAAACCTCATCTCTACAATAAATCAAAAATTAGCCGGGCGTGGTAGCACGTGCCTGTAGTTCCAGCTACTTGGAAGGCGGAGGCGGAAGGATCGCCGGAGCCCAGCAAGTCGAGGCTGCGGTGACCGGGAGCGGCCACTGCACTCCAGTCTGGGCGACAGAGTGAGACTCCAACTCAAAAAACAAACAAACAACAACAAAAAAAAACAACAAAAAAAATTAAAATAAAATAAAATGGATACTGGTGGCAAAGATGGAGGTTATGCATGAGATCAGCAACATGGACATCTACTTGCCAAGGCAGACCTGACTATGGCCCCTGCTGAGTGTTTAACCTGCCATACTCAGTCTCCAGCATGGCACCCTTTACTGGCATTATCAGCTAGCTACCTAGTGACATGTTGACTGCATTGTCCTGCTTTCATCATGAAGGGGCAATATTTTGTTCTTATCGGAATAAATCCTTACCATATTTATATACAATTTGCCTTCCAAAACAATGCTTCTCCCGAAACAACTATTTATGAACTTATATAATCCCTTATTCACTGTCACGAAGGTCTACACAGCATTGCTTCTGATGAGGGAACACACCTCACAGTAAAAGAAGTGTGGAAATGGGTCCATGCTCATGGTATTCACTGGTCTTACCATGTTCTCCACCAGCCTGAAGTAGCTTGCTGGATAGAACAGAGGTACCAAGTTTTGAAGACTCAGTTACAGTGGCAGCTAGGTTGCAATACCTTGCAGAACTGAGAAAAGTTCTCCAGTGGCTATATATGCTTTGATCTAGTGTCCAGTATATGGTACTGTTTTTCCCACAGCCAGGATTCATGGATCCAGGAATCCAGGGCTAAAAAAGGGAATGGTACGACTTAAAATTACCCCTAGTGACCCACTAGCACAATTTTTGCTTCTTTATAGCAGAACAAGAGCTCTTTCTTTGGAGATTCCTGACTAACACAGCTCTTGTCACCTTTTACATAAGTCACTACTCAATCATATTCAATGTTCATCAGAGCACATTCTTTGAATGAAGCATGGGAATTTAGGTATCTTTGCATACTTGTTTTCTTTCGCTGTCCTCTCTTTTTATTTTTTATTTTTTGGTGTGGTTTTATTTTAGATTTTTAACATGTGGCCATGAGTTTTAAACAATAAATCCATGGGCAACCAGCAAAAATTTCATAACATCTTTGTGAATAGTATACCTCCTCATGAATTATGTACAGTTATCATTGTATTTGGAATGATTATTTGAATAAGTATATCAAACTTCTATGAGGCTACTGTCAAAGAAATTCTAAAAAACATTTTGCTAATTGGTTTCATTTTTCTAAACCTGTTATTAAAGTGGTGACTCAATATTCAATATCCTAAATGAATGTGTGAGGTAAAAATACAGATCAGCTTACTTAAATAAGCAGACGACTTTAAAAGTGAAGATTTCTTGAACTATGCATGTTCAGGTTAAATAATTAGAGTCTTCCCCGTAAGTCCTTTATTTTCACTCTCAGTATCATCAAGAATATGGTTGTACGCGACTCTCCATTAAAGCTGTTTTCCATCTTCTTTTCCTTTTCCTTACGTGTTTTGCTCCTTGTATACTTGAACCGTTACCTGAAGTCATTTTTCTATGCCCAAGTTCATTGATTCCTCAGTTCAAACCAGATCATGTCGCATTCACATACACTATTTGTCTGTTCTCCACTGGTCACAGTTTATCGTTTGTTTAAAACAGTAAAATTACAATAAAATTACTGTCTATTTGCATTGTTTTTATTATCTGATGTCTTTAGTCCCCTTCAAACTCTCAAAGTTATCAAAATCCAAGAAGCCAGGGCCATGACAATTTTGAACCTTGTCGTCTCTCTGGTGTCTGGCGTAAAGCCTGGCTCCTATGAAGTCTCCTATATATTTAGCCCATTGTGTTCAATATCCACAGAGTAAATTTGGAAACATTTTTGTTTTGTTTTACAAGGACCATCGTTGACTGTAATTTGCAAATTGATGTGAACTTTATGAGAACAAGAAGAGGTTTGCTTTTCTTAGATTTGTCAAGACTACAATGTTTATTATTAGTAACTGAGCAAATACTGAATATAATAAATAAGGTTAAAAATTTTGAAAGACTTGACCATTTATTCACTTTTAGATTCATTTACCAAGGCATATCAAAATGAATGTAAAAGAATTATTAGAATAGTTTGTTTTCCATTGTCTATTTAGAAAAATTTCAATGGATAAAAATTGTTATCATAAAGTCAACTACCAACATTTAAAGAACCACTATTTAAAAAAATAGATAAATCACTATTATTTGTTAGGCTATAGCAAATAAGATGAAATCAAACATTTATTTATATTCATTACTATTTCTAAAACTGTCTAGTTGGATTTCCTGAAAATAGAAGGACTTGAAAATAGAAATTATATAGAAAATAAAATGGGATTGAGAAATAGAAAGTTAGTGCATATCATTTACAATACAGATGGGGAAAACAAGTGGTATATTGAATTTAGCACATGAAAAATGTTTTAGGAGACACATAACAATTTTTGGAGGGTAAAAGCCATTCTGTAAAATAGCCACTCATTGATAATGATTTTGTCAATTGGCTCTAAATTGCAATAAAACCTGATATTAGTCAGGTTTATTGTTTAGCTGAGCCATTTTTCACTTAAATGGGTAATTTAGCTCCAATTCTGTTTTTCCTTTTGTGTAGTTTCGAATGTTTATTTTCAAATGTAACATGACAACAATACATCAAAAGAAAAGTATAACTTTAAGTATAACTTTAAGAGACTCATCTTTTAATCTAGATTTACAGAAGAATATACACGGTGCTTAATATTCTTTAATGTTACAGTCAAAATATTTGTATGAACACTGACCAGAAGACATTACCTTGATTTTAAAATCTTTAATTTCCAAGCATTTCAGTAATTTTATTGTGCATAACCTCTTATAGTTCAGGTCATTTTTTGAAGATGCCAAATTCAAGTAAATTGAATATCTGAAATGAACAGCAGAAGAACATAGCTATATTTTTCTTTAGCTATGAAACATTAACAATAAAATGTCTTTCCTTATAAAATCTCTCATTAATTTCTTAAAGTAAATGTTTTGCTTTATGATGCAAAACTTGATTTTCTTTTTTATTAAAAATAAGTCTATATATTCAAGTTATAGATTCTGGAATTTTGAATTAGATTAAGTTTGCTGAATAAAAATGCAATTAAATGAAAGTTATGGTAGTTTCTGCAATGTCAGGAGCATCATATGTTAGGTCAGAAGAAAATGAGCAGAGAAACCCTTTCAAAACTTCCTAGTAAAGCAATGTTAAGGAATTGCATCATCTTTGTATAATGATGTACATGGATTGTAATTCAATGGTACATTTCCGTACTCATAATAAAGAAATAGAAATACTGAATTTTTCAAATGTATTGAAGTATATTTAAATAGTTTTCCTTCGCTTGGGCCTTGCCTTTTATTGAAATATATTTTGTCAATGGTGCGTTCTCAACATGAGGGTACAGGCCTCCAAGTAGAATTAATTCTGAAATGAGTTGATGATGCTTAAGAACTTACTCCATTTTAGGTACTGCTATAGTAGATGGAGTTTTATGAGGTATAAACACATTACAAATGGCCGAAAATGAAGACAAACACCAGTGTTCCAGATTCTCTCCTCATGATTTCATTTGGTTGCTGGCAGTTCACGCTTTGCTCTCTGCCTAACAATGTGTATGAGAGAGGCCTCGTGTTTCTGGAAAGTTAAATGAGGTCCACAGGGAACTCAGAAGGAAGGAGAAAAACAAGTCAACCAACAAAAAGCCACCAGACTGCTTCGCATGTGAGTCAAGCAGAGAGGTTAGATAAGACAAAATGCATTTAAACGAAGGGTTCATAATTTCTGGTCATTCAGCCAGCAAAAGGGCACTTAGCTTTTGTTCAATCAGCTGTTTCTCCCTTCCAAACTGCTCATTCTGCAATCTCCAAACTTGTCTTTACCCTCGAAGTGCCTGAGAACACAAAATTTCAGGTGTAACTTCTGCCCAGACTTGTTTTCACAAATTCACTGCTTCTCTGAGGCTGTTTACATGGTTGCTGACTCGTAAGCCTTTCAGAGGCCAAAGAGTCATCGGAGCTTCCTTAAAATTTAGCCTAGCATATCGCGTTTGGGGATTATGTGGGAGTTTAGGCCAAAGTCAAAGGTAGAAATAAAGAAAGAGTTAGTCTGAAATTGTACCTGGCCTTTGTGTAAGAAATCTATCAATAATTTGGGAATGTTAGGTTCTAATGATTTATTTTTATTGAAGCATGACTAATCTATTTCGTAAGTCTCTTAGTGTTGTTTTTAATAAGATTAAATTGTACACACACATAGGTGCACAGGCAAATTAAAAGACTAATCAGGGAAAGAGGCATATTTTCATTTTATACTTTATACAGGGTAAAACTACTCTCTTTGGATTGATTGTGATATTAGGAGAAGTCAAACAAAGATTATTACATTATTTCCAATTTAAGCTTTTTCCTCATTTTCCAATAATTGCATTTCAGAAGCCTCAAAGATATACTCTCAAATTTTAAGAACCTTGGGGAAATTAGCCAGCTTTGTACTAATAAATTAATGATAGTGTTGAAATAACCTTTTTCCAAGGTAACTAAAAGGCTGTAGCAATGTTCTACTTTCTCAGGTATAATACAAGCTTTTAGTTGACCTAAAATAAAATCTGTGCATTTTCCTTTCAGGAAAAGCAATGTTAAGTTTACTGAACGGCATTATACTTGGTAATACACAACAGCCAACACGGTGGAATGTTCCGCCCATTCTTAATCACTTTGCAAATTGCACGCCAAATCTGCTCAATTGACAAGAGATTGTCCGTTCCTTCTTGGCAGTTAGCATATGTTGAGAGATGGGGAAAAACTGTTGATTCGTATATTATCAAATATAGTATAATGATTTCACTGTACTATAGAACACGAAATTGTTCATCTCTATTTCCTAGGAAGTAAGCTTTTAAAATATTCTTAAGGTGATACATTTATTTTTTCCTGCTTTTCCATTATTTCATTAAGTAGATATGTGCTTTATTGCAACTTATGATACGTTGTAGAATCCTTAATAAATATTCATGAAATAGCCAGAACTTATTTCATTTCTATTTATTGATCAGCTAGTAAAGAAGAAGAATGTAATATAAATTTTAAAAGCAACACAGTTATGGGAAGAGCATATCTGTTTTATTCCAAAAATTACAACAAAGGTGAAAATGATCCCAAAGTCTAAGGTATCTATTTTAAAATTCATGTTCTATCATCATTGTATTGTGCGTAGTACAAACCTGGCGGTCAATAAATATACATGAAATCAATAGATAATGATGGGCAAGAAGGAGAAACCCAATTTAAATGCAGAGAAAAGCAACTCTTCTATCAATTATCTTTCATCATAGGAGTGTGTGAAATATCAGGAGTACAAAATATATACCTCATAGACAAATCAAATAACCCCATCCCACAGTTCTGCTGGGCATTGGTCTCATCTTTTGAAATTGAGGTGGAGGCAACCCTGTCCCCTTCCTTTTTTTATTCCCCAGCCTTTGGACTCTGGCCCCATGGTACTAGTGACAGTCCTGAGAATCTCTAAACCCCCTCAGAGATCCTTATTTCCTTGTCTTGAAGGATAACTCATGTCTGTAGCTGAAGACTCTATGGTCCAGTCTTGTACCCCGAAAGAAGTCTGACAGTCTTCCTTTATCTTGTTCCCTTTTGTTGGTTTCCTTTAATCCCCGCTGTCAGTGTTTCTCCTGGTATCACCCCAGTTCTACTCCCGGCTTTTGTTGAGATGGTTGATCAAGTCTGTGGTTCATATCCTTAGTATTCAGTTCCAAAAACTCTAAGAGGTGATTGTGAACACACCCTTTCCCTCCTATAGCTGAATTCTTTCTGCCCCTCCAGACCAGCCTTGGTCTCTAGCCTAGGTTGTTCTCTGCAGGACACGAATAGGCCCAGTAATGAGTCACTGGACACAGATGATTGAGTGGAGTCAAGAACAATGTGGGCATTACTCACTGTAATGGTAAACACCATCTAGCAATTTGAATAATTAACTTGCTTGATTGTAACACTGCTGGCTGTGATTCTTTCTTCACTGAACAACACTCACCAATTGAACGGCCCTCATTCAAACTTACGACTGGCTGTAAGTTTGAATAAACCCATGTGTTTTCTTCAGATTTGACGTTACTGCGTTACACATTCTCATTTTTCGAGAATTTTCCAATCCTGAAGCTCTGATTCCTTTTTGCTTAGTAATTCCATCTTCAATTGACTTCCTTCTTCTTGAACTTTATAGGAAGAAGCAAGCAGTCAGGAGAAACCCAGCCAATCTTCTAATACTTGGCTTAGAATTCTCTTCAGCTAAATAGCTCATGTTATGTCTCCTACATTCTAGGTTTCATAAAACACTAGAACACAAACACAATGCAGCCAAGTTCTTTGCTATTTTACAACAAGGATTGCCATTTCTCTAGTTTCCATTAGCATGTTCCTAATTTTCCAACTGAGGCTTCATGGGAATGGCCTTCACTGTGTATTTATACCCACATTCTGATAGTGGTAACTTAGGTATTCCCTAAAAAGGTAGAAGCTTACTTTACAGCTCACCTCTTTTCTTTCTGAGCTCTCATGATAATTGCCTTTAAAAGCTTTTTCACTGCAAACATGGCTTTTTCCAGCATGCGCTTCCAAACTCTTCCAGCCTCAACCCAATACCCAATTGGAAAAATGCTTCCATACTTGTAGGTATTTGTTACAGTAGCACCTTCACATCTCAGTACAAATTCCTGTTTTGGTTTAGTTTACTGGCAAAGACAGGACAGCTTATAAACAACAGAGATTTGTTTCTCTCAGTTCTGGAGGCTGGAAGTCTGAGATGGAGCGTCAGCACGGTCAGGTTCTGGTAAGGGCTGCCTCCTACCCATATTCTCACATGATGGAAAGAGGTGAGAGAACTTTCTGGAGTCTCTTTTTAAAGGACGCTAATTCCATTCATAAGGGCTTTACCCTCATGACCGAGTTGTCTCCCTCATCTACTAACACTACCACTTTGGGGTTAAGATTTTCACATAAGGGTTTTACAAGGGTGCGATGGGGGACAGGCACAAGCATTCAGTACATAACATCTACCATAACAAAGTGCCACAGAGTGGGTGTTTTAAAGAACAGAAATATGTTTTCTCAAGTCTGGATACTAGAAGTTCAAGAATAAGTTGTGGCAGAATTGCTTTCTTCTGAGGGCCTTTCTTTTTAGCTTGTCAATGATGGTGCTCTTGTATTTTCATATGATCTTTCTTCTGTGCGTATCTGTGCCCTAATCTCCTCTTATTGCAAGGACCACAATCAGATTGGATGAGAGTTCACCCCAATAAGCTCACACAACCCTAGTTACCTTCAGAAAAACAATATCTTCAAATGCTATCACATTCTGTGATACTGGAGGCTTAGGTCTCTGATTATGAATTTTGGGAATACATAATTCAACCCATAATGTTTATTTAACTTCTTTATTCCCCAGTTTTTTTATCTATAAAAATGGGTTTTAAGGGTATTTATTTCATATATTTGTTATAAAGTTTAAATATACAAATACACAGAATGGTACCTGACAGATTTTAACACTAGATATTGTTAGGTATTGCTATCTAATTTTCTATTCAGATATGCGGAATTCAATTAATCACAATTTTTGGTCAAAGATACTATATGTTTATTGCTTCCCATGCTGACTTCTTTTATTTGCTATATTATTTAGGTCCCATAGTATGTGGAAAAACCATAAACCATAACCCAGTCCTAGAATTAAATAATAAATCGCACTCTACATAGTTTACTAGGACTTGCATTTTTTTACTAACCATTATGTTACTAAAATTTATACTTATTGATGCATGTGTTTCCAGTCCATTTTCATTGCCATATAACATTCCATTATGTAAATCTATAATAATTTATTTGTTTCTTTCCGTTTTGATTTGTTTCCAGGGTTCTGCTTTTAGGAAGAATGTATAAATATGCTTATGCAGGTCTTCACTGAGGGCATCACTGCTGAGTCATTGGGAAAGCGATGCTCAGTGTTACAAGATTTGCTATTATTTGTTGATGTGATGTAACAATTGACATTGTGTCTTTTTTTTTTTTTTGAGTTGGAGTCTCACTCTGTCACCCGGACTGGAGTACAGTGGCCACTCCCGGTCACCGCAGCCTTGACCTGCTGGGCTCCGGCGATCCTTCCGCCTCCGCCTTCCAAGTAGCTGGAACTACAGGCGCACGCTACCACGCCCGGCTAATTTTTGATTTATTGTAGAGATGATGTCTCGCCAAGTTGCCCAGGTGGGTCTTGAACCCGCGGGCTCAGGCAATCCACTCACCTCGACCTCTCAAAGCGCTGGGATTACAGGCTGAGCCACTGAGCCCGACATTGTAACAAAACTGTATAAAAGTCTCTATATGTTATATGTATATGCATGTGTTATATGGTTCTTTGTGGTCTTTACTTGTATTTCTCAAATTGATAAAGTGGTCGAGTATTTCAGCAACTTTTTTCTGTTTTTTTGTTTTTTCTTCTGTAATATACTTGGGTTTTGCCTGTATTTCTCTTAGTCTGTTTGTCTTTTGCTTACTGATTAGAGGATTAGAACCTGGTCCCAACAACCTCACATAGTCTTAATTGTCTCTATAAAAACTATCACATTCTGTGAGACTGGAGGGTTGGGTCTCTGATTATGAATTTGGGAATACGTAATTAAACCATAATATTTATTTAACTTCTTTATTCCCTAGTTTTCTCATATATACATATGTTTATATAGATTGCTGTCTTTACTTGTATTTCTCAAATTGATAAAGTGGTTGAGCACCTCAATAATTTTTTTTCTGTTTTTTATTTTGTCTTTTGTAATATGCTTGGGTTTTGCCTGTATTTCTCCCAGGTTGTTTTTCTTTTGCTTACTGATTGGAGGAATCCTTTGTATATTATTCACACTAACCTTTTGATAGCTATATGTGTTAAAGTGTCGTCTTTTTGCCTTGTTTCTTTATTTCAGATGTATTTTAGTAAATAGAGCATCTTAATTTTAATGTGATTGAATTTACGGACTCTTTCTTATGGACAGCACTTTTTTGTAACTTGTTTAATAGGTTTTTGGTTTTTGTCTCAAGCTCAGAAAAATATTTATCTGTATTTTTAGAAGATTTAAAATTTTAATTTTGACACAAGTCCATTATCTATTCACATTTTTTATTGTTGTTCAGTGGTGCCAGGCATAGGTAAAACTTTTTTTGCCTCTGTCAACAATAAATTTAAATATGTACATGTTTTGACATATATGTCTATTTCTGAAAATACTATTCTGTTAATCAAATTGTCTGGCCTTGAACTAATGCCACATTTTTAATATGTATTTCTTAAAGCCCTTAATATTTTACATGGATGTTCAATTCTCTTCCTACTATCTTAGAAGCAATTTAGATAATTTCTAAATGTCTGTATTGTAATTAGGATCACATAATGCTAAACTTTTTTGTGTCAAGAGATCTGCATTCCAGTTCCAACAATTTTTCTGTCCCTAAATTTTTATTTTATTTTATTTTAAAGGTGTGGGGTACAATTCAAGGTTAGGTATACAAATGTTCATTATTCAGGTGCCCCCTCTCCCCTGGCAGTTTCCCATTACTGCCAATCCCTTTCTTATAGTATTATGATGATTGTTCAAGGTCCACTTATGAGTGAGAACATGTGGTACTCTGTTCTTTGTTTCTGTGATAGATCACTGAGTATAATAGGCTCAAATTCATTCAAGTTGCTACGAAGTCAATATGTTTGTCCTTCTTTATGGCTGCATAATATTCCATTGTGTATACGTACATTTTTTTTAATCCAGTACAGTTTTGATGAGCAGCACGATTGGTTCCATGTTTTTGCTATTGTGAATAGTGCTGCAATAAACATGCGTGTGCAGGTATCTTTTTTGTAGAATGCTTTGAGTTCCTCCAGGTATATTTCTAGTAGGGGGATTGCTGGAAAATATGGAAGGTCAATTTCTAGTTCTTTCAGAAATTGCCCCACTATTTTCCAAAGAGGTTGAACTAGTTTGCATTCCCACCAGCAGTGTAAAAGCAATCTTTTTTCTCTGCATCCTCGCCAGCATCTGTTGTTTGTTTTATTAATGGTGACCATTCTTACTGGGATCAGGTGGTATCTCAATGTGGTTCTGAATAACTTTTAAAATCTGAAAAAAAAAGACTTATTTTTTCCACCTAAATGTTTTTTTGCATTTTATATGATTCTATAATTTTCAAACCAGTCCTCCATATAATTTTTTTATCTCAACTTGACAATAATTCAGTAAAATATCTAGTAGACTCTTATATTTTCTTTTATGATAAATGAGGGAATTAAACGCTAGAACATTTTAACCATTTCAGGTCATACCAGTGGTAGCATGATTTGGGAATTCAGGCATACATGCTTGTAATTGACTAATTTATTCTTTCTATGATGTCATATATACTCTAAATGATTCCCATTATTGTTGGGAAGGTAAAACAGATAGTTGTAATGCCATTTAAATCATCAAATATATTGTGAAATTATTCAACATCATGTTTTTGCCCTCATGCTCATTTCAGTAAGAAATAAAAAATAATAATGGACTAGCTATTTTTAAACAGGTCAAATTTCACATCCTAAGATATTCCACAGGAAGTTTATTGCTAACTTAGGCTACCAGTAGCTAATTGACAGATGGGGTGCTGAGGATAACAATGATGGTGATGAGTATAAGCAAGGCAAAGACTTGGAGAAAACAAATATTGCCATTCATGATAGATCATTAAGTATTTTAGGGATGACAGGGGAAACATTTTGTCATAATTAGAAAATAGTTTGAGACATGTAGTGGTTAGGAACTGCAAAGATTATAGAACTGATATGTAGAAAAGAAGTCTTAAGTCAAGATTTTAAATGACCTTATAAATGCTGGGAAAAGTCACTGAGAATATTATTTAAAATCAAAACAGGCTGGGGTCAGTGGCTCAGCCTGTCATCCCAGCATTTTGGGAGGCCGAGGTGAGTGTATTGCCTGAGCCTGCAGGTTCAAGACCAGCCCGGGGATCTTGGCAAAACCTCATCTCTACAATAAATAAAAAATTAACCAGTGTGGTAGCACACGCCTGTAGGTCCAGCTGCTTGGAAGGCTGAGGAGGAAGGATCGCCAGAGCCCAGCAGGTCGACTGGGGTGGCCATGAGTGTGCCACTGCGCTCTAGCCTGGGTGACAGAGTGAGGCTCCAACGCAAAAAAAAAAAAAAAAAAAAAATTAAATCGGAATAGGCAGCTTAAGAAAACAAAATATATAATGAGCTTAAAAGGACAGTCATGTGGGTACAAGAGGAGCTTATTTAACTAGATAACAGGGATTAATGCAGAACTTTGATAAATCATTATTCTAAATATTGCCAAAAGTTAAGCTCATGTCCAGGATATTCTCTCTATGTTTTTACAAAACATTTTGTAACATATCAGTTAGTTTGCCATTTAAAATACTGTTTGTCATTCTGACTTACAAATTGTGAGAGCTTTATGATTTATGCCACGGCAGCCTATAGTGGATGGACTTTTTACACAGAGATATAGATTAATTCTACTTTACAAATGACTCGTTCCTTGACCTTATTAATACAACTGTAGCTTAACTCTTGACTTAATTTCTTTGTTCCTTTGGGAGAAGTCTAATACCCGGTTGTTCAAGCAAAACAACTAATTGATGAATGCACATAGAAATCAAGTGAAAAATCACAAGGGTGGTAAATATATAGATCTTCACTTATTCATTCATTTATTCATTCATTCTCAACTACTTCCATTTACTCATTCCACAATTTTTTTTGTGTGTACTCACTTAGTATTGGGACATAGCAATAAACAAAATATGTACAAATCCCTGACCTCATGGAGCTGAATATCTTATATAAGATAGATAATAAATAACATAGACAAATACAATGTATGGCCATAAATACTATGGAGAATGATTAAGCAAGGATGGGGTAGGAAGTTCAGGTTGGGTGAGAGATCGATTAACAAAAAAAGATGATCTGAGAAGTTTTTACAAAGATAGAGATATGTATAAGAGAACCATGAGGATGGACAAGAACTGACAATTAAGTCCGCAAACTCTTCGCAGACAAAGTGCTCCATGTCTCATTGCTGAGTATCACCTGGTCACTTTTGAAACACCCCCCTTGGGAAGCTGTGTACCGATGCCAACACCTAGTCCACCCATCAAAGCAAGTTTGGAACTCTTTTTCTGGGATGGCCATCAGATCTCTAGTCATATTATTCTAGGTGTCTTAAAAGTCATCAGAATGTCTTTCTTTCAATATTTCCTTCATATTTGGGTAAAGAAAAAAGTCATTGGCAGCCAGATCAGGTGAGTAGGGAGGGTGTTCCAATCCATTTATTCATACAGTGCTGCCAACTTAAGGGCGCAGGGGCAAGTTTATGAACTTAATTGTCAGGTTGTAACAACGAATGACAGCTCTGATGGTCATTCCGGAAAAAGAGTTCTAAAATTGCTTTGACAGGTGGACTAGACACTGGTGTCAGTGTGTAGCTTCCCAAGGGGAGTACTTCAAAGGTGACCAGGTGATACTCATGGAGCACTTTTTCTAGGAAGAGTTTGCGAACTTAACAGTCGGTCCTTGTACATCCTTGCAATGGTATTCAGCAATGAGGTACAGAGCATTTTTTTCTAGGATGGTTTGTGACCCTAGCTGTAGGACCTCGTATATGGTAGGAACATTGGAAGAGTGCCCGAAAGGGGTGTGCTTAAAGTGTTAAAAAAGATTGTCATCTTACTACAATGGCGGAAGAGTATCCCACACACAACAGGGAAGACATGCTGAATCGGTAAGAGTCAGGGTCAAATTCATCAAAGAATTCTCATCGGCTTTCGGAGCATAATACCTGTTGGACATAAAAACATTTCTGTTGTGTTGGGACAGTATATTGTGGGAAGCAGAAATCAAATTGAAATGATCTCTGGCAAGGCCAGAAAAGGAGAGAAAAAAAAATCTATAGCAATAATATCTGTTTTTTATGTATTTATCTACATATGTGTGTTCTCTATGGCTGCTGTGACAAAGAACTACAAACGTGTTGTCTTAAAACACAGAAATCCTATTCTTCCACAGGTTTTAGAGGCCAGGAAATCAGTGTCACTGCTGAAATTGAGGCGGCAGCAGGGCCCCACTCCCTCTGGTGGATCTAGGCGAGAATACCTCTTTGCCTTTTCCAGTTTCTGGAAGCTCCTGGAATCTATCCCATCATAAGCTTCAAGACCATCATCCTCCAATCTCTCCGTTCCAGTTCCATATCATCTACTCTTTTGTTTGTGGCCACATTTCTCTCTACCTCCCTGTTATAAATATGTATGTGACTGCATTTAGGAATTTCCCAGTTAATCCAACAAAACTCCTCCCCATTTAAAGACCCTTAACTTAATCATATCTGCAAAGATCCTTTTTTCACATAGGGTCATGTTATCAAGTTCCAGGGAATAAAGAGCTGAAGTCTTTTAGGGGACAATGTTCAACCAATGTGAGAGCGTGTGTCTGTATGTGTGTGTATTCAAATATTTTAGAAATATTTTAGAAAAATGTAGCCACCTTCCCTTATTTCTGTCCCCTTGCCTGTGCAAGGAAGATTGATGAATCAATATGTTGAAGAATTTGTTGAGCTATTATGTTCAGTCTTTCTTCTGAATTGCATAAGTTTGCTTGCGTATATTACAATTTTTATTGTCACCTTTTCCTTAAAAAAAAAAAATCTACATGACTCAAGCCTGTCATCCCAGAACTTTGAGAGGTCGAGGTGAGCGGATTGCCTGAGCCCGTAGGTTCGAGAATAGCCTGGGCAACTTGGTGAGACCTCATCTCTACAGTAAATCAAAAAATTAGCCGGGTGTAGTGGTGTGCGCTTGTAGTTCCAGCTACTTGAAAGGCTGAGGTGGAAGGAGCGCTGAAGCCAGGCAGGTAGACACTGAAATGGCCATGAGTGTGCCACCGCACTCCAACCTGGGCAACGAGTGAGACTCCAACTCAAAAAAAAAAAAAATCTGCAAAGAAAAATGAGAAGTGAAATCCCTTAAAAGTCCTCCAAGCTACAATATGAGGTATTTTGTGTTAGAAAGGGAAAAATATCTTGAGTTTATTATTGGTCAGCCACAAGACTGGAAAGCATGCCTCGCACATAGTAGTGGTCAGTGAGTCTTTTTTAATGGTGAGAGCTGATGTGGAACTAAAAATATGTAAGTAATTTTCAAATTAAATATATAAATGCAATTAGTATTACAGATATACTTTTTTCACATATAAGTGAAACTAATAAGAACTCGTAGGTAGTTACATAAAGACAGAGGTCATGAGTTAATATAAATAGTAAACAGGAGCACTTTTGAGTCAAAATATCTTTATAAAACTTAAATAACAAATGAAGAAAAAATAATGAAAATTTTGTCATTATCTTAATTTTATAGAGTTGTTTAATATACATGCATCTACAATAATAAACAAAATAAAATTGAAAAGTTTATCTGATGGTTAGATATTTAGCATGAGTATGCATTTTTTTACATTAAAAAGTACTGTTTGATATTTTGTTTAGGCCTTCTGAGGGTGAAATGAAATCAAAATACCGATATTGTCGCCTCAACATTTTACTTCATAAGTAAGAAAAACGATAAAATTGTGCACAACAGCACAGCATCCATGAAAAATCATCTTAGACAGGTCCTATAATTGTATAAGGAACATGAACAAAAGAGTAGAGTGTTAGAGAAAAACTGAGGTACTCAAAACATGTATTGTTCCACTAATCAAATTTCAAAACAATAGACTTTACAAGAATGCTCTAAAAAGACAATCCTTTTTTGTTTTGAATTTACGGAGGCTGAACATTTAAACAAAAACTTGTGGACATGATTTTTATAAGCTGTCAACTCTTTATGATAGGTGAAGACAAAAGATTTTAAAGGGTTGTTAAGCTATAAATCTTATGCATAAAATTATTTTTAAAAGCATGTTACTGAAATAGCATTTTTTCTTTCTTTTTTATTTATATAAAGGTAGGAGTCTCATTATGTTGCCCAGGCTGTTCTCGAACTCTTGGCCTCAAGCAACCTTCCCCCTTCAGTCTCCCAATATACTGGAATTATAGGTGTGAACCATTGCACCTAGCTTTGAAATCACATTTTTTTCTCAATTAAAATATTTGGCTTTGCTGAAAAAAGTGAATGATAGTCTTACATATGCCATTTGAAAGTGAATGTCCGTTTAGTGCTACAATAAACACTCTATTAACCAGGGAGAAAATTAGCCACTTACAAATAATAGAAATATTTAAGAAATAATTATTTTATACTGTATTTTCAAATTCTTGAAATTTGGCTGATAGAGTTTTCAAATAAAATAGAATTAATGTTTAACCTTAGTCATAATTTATTATTTATTCTTGAATGGTAGAAGTTCATTAGTCATATTTTAAGTTTATATGTGTGTGCTAAGTAAAACACTAAAAAATTATTAAAATATTTGCTCCTGATGGGTCTATTTTATTGGTATACAAGCAAGTTTTAATATCAATAGGAACAGGGAGGTGAACTGGGGTGCAGATTTTGTGTCCAGGAGCTGACACATTTTTCAGTAATTATCTATAATTTATTAATTAATATTTTCACTTCTAATTCTCTTCTTTGCCTCCTTTATTCAGATTTTGTTTCCATTAGTTTACCAAAATGATGCTTGTCAAGTCACCAAAGGCTTCTGTCTTACAAATTCAAGTATCAGTTTTCTGATTTGTGTTCTTTAAATTGTCAGCACCATATGACATCACCAACTCTTTCTACCTTCTTGAATTGTTTTGTCCAAATTGTTTTGCAGTTTCTGGTTTTGCGTAACTTCCCTCAGCTCTTTGGAGGCTGTTACATTCTTCTTTGTTAGCTACTTTTGGGGGAATATTGCATGCTTTTCTCAAAAGCCTCTAGTTATCCTCTTTCTAGCTGATCTCACCAGGTCTATGACGTTAAATGATAGACCTGACAACTTCTAAAACAGCGTTTCCAGCTTAATCTCTTCTCCTCTCCAGCAACAGCAAACACAAAGATCCAACTATATACTTGACATCACAGTTAGGATGCCAAACAGTTCACTCAAAAGTAACATTTCCCAAATAGAATATTAGGTTATTCTCCTTACTGTCTAGCCTCCAAATCTCTTTTTTGAGTATATGGTATCACCATCAATAGAGTTGCTCAAGCCAAAAGTCTAGTGGTGATTTTTCAATCTTTTCTTCTACCACTTATGTGAAAAACACAGTCGTGTGTTGCTTAATCACAGGGAAACAGACTGAGAAATGGATCATTAGGTGATTTTGTTGTCGTTTGAACCTAAATGGTATCGTCTACTGCGTAAGTAGGTTAAATGGTATAGCCTATTATTGTTCCTGTGATACTAGCCTGTACAACATGTTACTGCACTAAATACTGTAGACAATAAGAGCACAATGGTAAGTATTTGTATATCTAAACATAAAAAACAGTATGGTAAAAATACAGTGTTAAAGATAACAAACAGTATACCTGTATAGGGCACTTAGCATGAATGGAGTTTGTGGGACTGGGTGAATCAGTGAGTGAATGTGAAAGTCTAGAGCATTACTGTATAAAACTGTTGACTTTATAGACACTGTACTCTTAGGCTGCACTAAATTTTTAAAAAATTGGTTAACTAGAACATTTTTACTTTATAAACTTTTATTTAACATTTTGTGTTTTAAGCTAAGGGATATAATTATAAGCACTGTACAGACAACTCAGTAAGGTTTCATATCCTTGGTATATCAGTGTCTCGCAGCTGTGTTCGTGTCCACGTGTGGTGGTGTCTTGCTGAGTGACGCTCATTATTGTTCTTGTGTGATTTTGTGTGCTGTCGCGAGAGTGTCAGAGCTTGAATTAGAGCAATGGGCAAACATTAATTATAATCATAATTATGCCACTTAGCTTGAAACACAAAAACTCTGTACAACTTTACAAAAATATTTTCTTTCTTAATTCTTATTCTGTAAGATTTTTTTCTATTTTGAAATTATTTTTATTTTTACTCCTTTTACTTTTTAAACTTTTTTTTTGTTGTTGTTGTTAAAAACTAAGACTCAAACACACACGTTAGCCTAGGCCTACACAGGGTCAAGATGATCAATACCACTGTCTTCTGTCTCCACATCTTGTTCCACTGGATGGTCCTCAGGAGTGGTCACATGGAGACGTCATCTCCCATGATAATGGCACTTTCTTCTGGATACCATCCTGAAATAACTGCCTGGGGCTATCTTACATTTAACTTTTTTAATATACGAGTTCTGATAATTAAATTTGTGAACTCATCCTAGAAAAGTGCTACATACCTCGTTGCCTAATATCACTAAGGTCACTGTCAAAGTACTCCCCTGGGGAAGCTAGGCACTGATGCCAGTGCCTAGTTCGCCCATCAAAGCAATTTTGGAACTCTTTTCCTGGAATGGTCATCAGAACTGTCATCATATTACCCTTGATGTCCTGAATGTCATCTAAATTTCTTCCTTTCAATATTTCCTCTGGTTTTGAGTAAAGAAAAAAGTTATTGGGGGCCAGATCGGATGAATAGTGAGGGTTTTCCAACACCATTATTTGTTTATTGGCTAAAAGCTCCCTCACAGACATAGCTTTGTGATCTGCTGTATTGTTATGATACACCAGTGGGACCATTTTTGCATGCACCTTTCTCATGCCAAGATTTTCAGTTAAGATTTTTCTAACTGGTTCTCTATTGATGTTTATCGGGTCTGCTATGCTTCTCATGACCAGTCTACGATTTTGACACAAAATTTGATGAATTTTTGCAATATTTTTGTCAGTTCTGCTCATGACCAGCAGTCCTGACCTCGCTTCTCAGTGATGCTTTCTCTCCTCTCAGAAAAATGTTTAATCCACTTGTACACTGCCATTTTCTTCATGGAAGTATCCCCATAACCTTGGACTAACATGTGTCTGATTTTACTTCCACTCTTGCCAAGTTTAACAAGAAACATAATGTTTGTTCATCACTCTAATCCAAGCTCCGACATTCTCACCACAGCACACAAAAACACGCCACAACCATAATAAACGCTATTCAGCAAGACACCACCACATGTTGACATGAACACTGCTGTGAGACACCGATATACCAAGGTTATGAAACCTTACCAAGTTGTCTGTACAGTACTGCCAATGTCAGCACATGGTGGCAAGTTCGAGAACTTAAGTGCCAGACCATGAAAGTAGAAGGAGTATATTCTAAAAGAATATCAAAAATATTAAAATATAGTGTAATCAATACCTAAACAGTAACACAGTTGTTTATTACCATTCTCGGCTACTATATACTGTGCCTAACAGTGGGTGCTATACTTTTACCCAACCGGTAGTCACTGAAGTAGATTTTTCTATACCAACAAACATGGGAGTGACACATTGCTGCTGGGACATGAAGATAGCTACAACATCATTCAGTGGCACAGCTACATTAAAATCTTGTGAGACCACCATCGCATATGCAGCTCATCATAATGTGCACATGATTTTATCAGCAATTTCTATCAACCCTTCCCCCAAAATATATTCCGAATATATCCACTCTCCTCTATCTCTACTTTTTAATTACAAGGTCGGACAATTACGCTTGCCAACTTGCCACCATGCACTTACATTGGCAGCCCTGTACAGACAATTCAGTAAGGTTTCATATCCTTGGTGTATCAGTGTCTTGCAACTGTGTTCATGTCCATGTGTGGTGGTGTCTTGCTGAGTGATGCTCATTATGGTTGTGGTGTAGTTTTGTGTGCTGTCATGAGAATGTTGGGGCTTGAATTAGAGCAAGGGACAAACATTAAATTTCTTGCTAAATTTGGCAAGAGCGGAAGTGAAGTCAGGGACGTGTTAGTCCAAGTTTATGGGGACAATGCCATGAAGAAAACGGCAGTGTGCAAATGGATTAAACATTTTTCTGAGGGGAGAGAAAGCATCACTGAAGGTGCGGTCAAGATGACCAGGAATGAACAGAACTGATGAAAACATTGCAGAAAGTTGTTGAATTGTGTGTCAAAATCATGGGCTGACTGTGAGAAGCACAGCATATCAATAGAGAGAAACAGGAAAATCCTAACTGCAAATCCTGGCATAAGAAAGGTGTGTGCAAAAATGTTCCTGAAGGAGCTCTTGCATCACGACAAGGCACTAGCTCACACAGCACTGTCTGTGAGGGATACTTTCAATAGTAAACAAATAACTGTATTGGAACACCCTCTCTGCCCACCTAATCTGGCTTCCAATGACTTTTTTCTTTACCTAAATATAAAGGAAATAGAGAAAGTAAGACGTTTTGTCTACATTCAGGACATCAAGTGTAATATGACAATGGCTCTGATGGTCATTCCAGAAAAAGAGTTCCCGAGTTGCTTTGATGGGTGGAATTGGTGCACATAGCTTCCCAAGGGGAGAAATTCAAAGGCAACCATAGTGATATTCAGCAATGAGATAGGTAACACATTTTCTAGGATGAATTTGCTAACTTAATTGTCAGACCGTGTAAATAAACTACCATCTTTCACGTTGAAGTGGTTTATTATTTAGTTTCCTTAGTTTCATCCCATTCTTCCCATGGCAGCCAAAGTGATCATTTTAGGATAAAGAGTGCAAGTTGCATTCATTTTGTTCCCATCACAAGCAGACCCTAGACAAAAATTCATGTGTGAGAATTTTCTTTGAGAAGCAAAGCAATATATGGAGGAGATGTGGGGGAAAAAAGGAAGTCAGTCAATAAAGGATGTGTGATCAAGCCAGCTACTTTGATTATTAAAATTCAATACCTCCAAAGAAACTCTGAATAATGACTCCTTGGAGTTATACCACCAGAAGGGTGAGGGAGCAGAGGTATTTATATACAGTAGTCATTGCCTGAGGGTTTCCTCAGGAGTGTGAATTGCCAGTACTTTTGTCTACTTGTGTGAGGGCAAACTAGCCTTCCAAAGTTTCCGAGAAAGCCCCAGGCAAAGATATATACATACATACACACACACACACACACACACACACACACACACACACACACACACGCACACACACACACCAGCAGTGGGATGTAAGCCGAAGAATATTTAAGTGGTCAGATACAATGGATATGAACAGGGCACATAAGCTATCATTTTTCTTTCTTAAAACACAGTAAAGCTTTCTTATTTCATTTAGAAAAAGATCTCAGGTCCTCACCATAGTTTAATGGCCAGCTTGTTGGTCTGTTATAAGCTGAGGTCGCTTGCTGCAGGTTTTACTGAAGCCGATTTTCTGCTCTTCCTCCTCCAGACCTTTATCTGGAAAGTTCCTTCTCACCATTCAGGTCTGAGCTCCCAAGGTACTTCATCAGCCAAGATACTTCATACCTACCCACTCTCATAAGTTTGGGAGTGACCAAACCACACTGGCACACCCTTTTTATTCTATTTACCTTATTTTAAGTCCTAATCACAATCTCTCTCTTTCTCGCGTTCTCTCTCTCTCTCTCTCTCTCTCTCTCTCTCTCTCCATATATATGTAACATTTTCACGAGGGAGTTTATATATATGCTTTTCACTTTACTGACTGTCTCATAAAAATATAAGCTTTGGGGGAAAAAATTACTTGGTCTAGTTCACCACTATATCTCCAGCATTTTGAACAATGCCTAGTAGCTGCCCTAAAAAATTTTTGGAAGTTATTTTGGTTATTTCATTCAATGTATGACTTAACTCATTTTTCAAGTTTCCTTATTTTTTTTGGTCACTGTTTTCCTAGGACATAGTATGTATTTGGAATTTTTAAACAAAAAATCTGGCTTCAAATAACAGATGCATGTTTATGAGCTGTGGACCTTGGACAAGTTACTTGACCTCTCTTCTGTAATATTTACTTTATTGTGTTGTTTGTGTGTGAAATGTATTAATATTACATATATAATATTGTAATAAATTTTACATAAATATATAGACAGATATACATAGATGATGATGATTGGGATATAACCTGATAAATAATATTATACAAGTATTAACTATTAGTATTTCTTTTCCGTAGACATTATTAAGTGTCTTACACAAATATGCCTTTTAAATTAAGAACTGAATTAAAAATTTGTTTAATGTTTTGCAGTGGAAAGATTATTTTATCAGCTCTGTAACCAGGATCAAGGCTATTCTACTTAGTAGTCTGGTAAGTAATTTATTTTCCTGCTTGGGACTTCCTTCTTAGTCTAGAATGGCGATAATAATACCTATCATTTAGAGTTGTCCTAAAGACTAGATAAGATAAATAAAGAATACATGCCATATAGAAGTTGTATATAATAATATTGATATTATTTGCCTCTCTGTCACTGCCATTAACTATTTGTGTGATTTTAGAAAACTCATTCATCCAAGATCCCATAAAATAATCAGTGTGTGCCAAATACACCATGAATAAAGGAGCCTTTAAAAATGTTAATGTGTCCTTCTAACAGAAAAATAAGTGGGGGACACAGGGTTCTAATTAGTGTGAAAAATATGTTTTTAAAAGTTCTGGAGCACATTTATATACTAAGATCTCTTACAAGCCTTGCAGTAAACAAATAAACAAAAAACTGGTTAACTTTCTCTAGAAAACTTCACTTGACATTAATTCACAATGGAAAATTTTCTGTCAGTTTTTTTTAAGATCCGTGAAGATCTTTAGAAACACTGGAACTTTTTGCAAAGTGATATCTAAAATCCTTTTTATATTTCTGAAAGTTTGTATCATTTTTTTCTATTAGTGCTATAATTTGTATCACCAACATTTTCTACTTTGGGGCATGATTCCTTTCAACTATGTTCTTTCCAACCTGTTGACACTGTCCCTCCTTCTTTATTGTTTTGTATTCTAATTTATCCTGCCTTCTAAACCCTTTATGCTGAGTTCTGTGTCTGCTTTCAAACAATATCATCTTCCCCTTTTAAATATTATATAGATCCAAATATGCAGAAAATATGGGCAATTCCACAACTGATACCCAAAGTGAAAAATGCTAATGACTTTTTAATCAACCCATAATGTCATAAGAGTTATACAGAAAATAGAAAGGTTTTCAAATTTCAGAAATAAAAATGCTAAATGAACTAGAATTTTTTTTTTCAGTTTTTCACATAAATTATTTTTGCCTTGTTACTAGCAGTCAAGGGCATCCAACTCCTCCTACAATATGTTATATTAAGATCTACCCAATCTGGTAATCAAATTATGCCAGATTCCACAGTGGTCCATTTTATATTAAAGCATCATAATTAAACACCTCTTGCAATGTACATAAAGTAATTTCTTTTTTTTGCCAACAGTTTTTAGAAGGCTAGTAAGGAGTCTTTTACAAAGGAGGAGATAATTTAGCTAAAACAATTAGTTTTAATTCACAAAATAAGTCTTAAGATTAAGTATACATCTTAACGTACAAAATCTCAGTTTCGTTTGTTTTTTAAATATCTCCATGGCTTAAATTTTTTGGTAGTTTTTCCAATCCTTGGACCTCTTAGTGATAAGAATTTTCTTAGTAGTTCTGGAAAGGGCAGGAATCATAAAAATAAAGAATGGTCAGATACTAGTGTTCACTCTAATTTCTGTGCTGAGCTGTCTCTAAGGACAACTTGGCATTTCTTATTCCAAAGCCTAATTCATGTTCATTTTCATGGGAATCACCCCCTTCTCATCTTCTTGAATCTTCCTCCATCAGTCATCCTTTCTCTTTCTTCTACCTACAATCTCCTCTTTTTCACTGGAATCCATGTAAATTCTCTACCAAGTCATTCTGCTGCATTTTCTCCCCTTTGGCTGCATAAAGATGTTTGACAGTCTCAAGGCTTTTTATTACCCTGGGAAATTGGGAACATTTAAAAAAATTCAAGTCTGAAAATAACTTTTTTTTCAGCATGCAAGGTCTCTACCAACAGAATTCAATTCAACCAAATCCTCAGCTAGTGAAAATTATTTGTCTTGTCTTAAACTTTAGAAGACTGTCATAAAATGTAGGAAAATGTATGTGTGTGTGTGTGTGTGTGTGTGTGTGTGTGTGTGTGAGTATTTCATGAAAACTTTAATCTCCCTGCTTCAATCTTGGAGTAGATAAAATTTGTTAATCTTTGCATACTCCTTTCCAGGAAAAAATAATGCTGTGAATTTAGTTTCAGAATGTGATCCATCCCCTCCAGTCCCTATCAGATACTCAATTCTCAGAGAGTTTCATTATCTTCACCTATATTTTACTTAATAAAGCAGTAAATGAGGGAATGCGTTTGTGAGGGAAAATAATTTTGAAAACATTTTAAAGGTGTAGAATTCACTTGTAAAATGTAATTTTAAAAAATGCAATCAATCAGAACAATTTCTAGTTAAAACAGGGTGCTACTATAATAGTATTAAATTCCATTATGCATAAATTGTTTTCTCCATGAAATAAGCCTTCAGTATTTTTGATGCAGAAATCTTATAAAATGTAGACCCATGACCAGACAGGGTGGCTTGTGTCTGCAGTCCCACTTACTTGGGAGACTGAAGAAGAAGAATCCCTTGAGCTCAGGATTTCAAGGCTACAGTGAACTATGGGTGACAGAGCAGGAACAAGTCTCTTAAAAAAATAAATAAAAGAAGTAGATCATGAACTCTGAGCTAAAATTTCTTATAGGATGGAACAAAGATGAACAATACCAACAACATATGATTAGTGTGCTTCATTGAATAACACAATAAGGCATTTAGAGAAAATGATAGACCTGTGAGAATTAGAACTGTGGGAAAATTTGTAAAGGAATCTTAGTTTCTCAAATTGCAGGGACCTTTACACTTTCAGTTAATTTACTTTGAAATTTGACTTTGCACAATAACCATATGAAGTTGGTTACTTGCTAGTTGATATGAGATACAGAGTTCTAGGTGTCTTCGCTCCTTTAAAAGGGCACAATCCTATTCACAACAACAACCAAAAAAAATGAAATGTCTCAGCATCTTCCTAACCAGAGAAGTGAAAGACCTTTAGAACAAAAACTACAAAACACTGCTCAAAGAAATCAAACATGACACAAATGGAAAAATAGTCCATGCTCATGGATTGGAATAATCAACATTGATAAAATGTCCATCTTACCCACGGCAATCTACAGATTTAATGCAATACCCATTAAAATTACCAGTATCATTCTTCTCTGACCTGGAAATCACAATACAGAAATTCATATGGAAACATAAATGACCACAAATAGCCAAAACAATCCTCAGCAAAAGAGACAAAGCAGGAGGTATCACACTTCCAGACTTTAAACTTTACTATAAGGCTATAATAATCAAAACAGCCTGGTATTGGCACAAGAACAGGCATATAGACCAGTGAAACAGGAGAGAGATTCCAGAAGTAAAACCTCAATTTCTCAACCAACTCATCTTCAACAAAACCTCCACCAACAGCCACTGGGGAGAGGAGAACTTATTCAGTAAATGGTGCTGGGAAAACTGGTTAACCACATACAGAAGATTGAAACAGGACCCCTTCCTATCACCATACACAAAAATCAACTCTAAATGGATCAAAGACCTAAAAGTAAAACCTCAAACTATAAAAGCCTTAGAAAATGCAGGAGATATCCTTATGGAAATTGGAGCTGGCAACCAATCAAAACCCCTAATGCCCATGCCCTAAGAGATAAGGTAAACAAGTGGGTTCTCATCAAACTGAAAAGCTTCTGCAAGTAAAATAAACCATCTAGAGAGTAGGGAGATAGTCCACAGACTGATTCTCATTTATTAGGAAAAACCCACTAGCCTTCAATTCAGTGTTCATCTTTTCCAGATTTCACCTTTTTGACCAATACCTCACCCCAGTTGCATTAAAACCTGGAGCATGGGGCAACCTCCTCGGGTCCCTACCTGCTGTGGGAGTTTTTCTGTCCTCTTAATAAATCCTGCTTTCTCACTTAAAAAAAAAATCTGGAGTATATTTTAAAAGCTGTTTTTTAACCACTGTCAATCAAAATAAAATTTACTTCATTGCATCATGTAAAGAGGTTCTCAAATAAATAATGTGCTATTTGATTTCTATTAAATTTTCACCATGTTTTATTTTCACCACACACACACAATAAAATGTCAAGAGGATAAGAAAAGATATTTCCGATCACCAGAACAACAAAGGAAAGCATTCCAGGAATTATAGATGCTAGGGCTTATTTTCTTTACACTGGGGAAAATAACCCAACTGAAAAGTTAGGATTATTTCAGAGCAAACTACAAATGTTAAACTGAAGTTACAAATTGTTTATTGATAAAACTAAGTCTTAGGTAATGGAAAAGAGCTACATTTTATTATTAAACAAACGGGCCTAGACTTGAAATTGTTAGGAGGAATTACAGTTGATTTGATTGAGAAAAGCCAAATGCTACTGATTAAATTTTATAAGATTAATGTAATTTGGTGCAGCTGAACATAAAAATGCCCAATTTAGGACATTGCCATCCTGCTCTTTTAAAAATTATTTTTATTAGCTTGACAGCTTATTCTACTCAGAAGTTTTGTACCACTAATTTGTTTTAAAATCCTCATATATTTTTATTTTTAAAATGTTAATTTTTTAAAAAATGTAAATTGAAAAAGTATAGCTGAATATATGTATGTGCTATAAAGTGATGTTATAAATTATGAGTACAATGTGGATAATTAAAGCAAGATAATTAACATATTTATCATTTCAAAAACTTACCTTGTGTGGTGAGAACTTTTGAAATTTACTCTTAGTGATTTTGAAATGTACGATACATTCTTATTTACTATATTACCACACTGTACAATGAATGTCAAAGTGAAAAAACAAACAGAAAAACTTCCTCCTGCCTAAACAAGGTTTTGTATCCCTTGACAATCATCTCTTCATTACCCCAACTTTTCTCAACCTCCAGACACTGGTAACCAACATTCCATTCTCTGCTTCTTTGAGTGCAATTGTTTTATATTCCACGTAAAAGTAAGAGCATATGGTATTTTTCTCACCATGCCTGGCTTATTGCACTTAGCATAATGTTCTCCAATTCCATTTATTTTATTGCAAATGACAAAATTTCTTTTCTTAAAGGCTATAATGTATTCCACCGTGTGTTTGTATCACATTTTCTTTATCTATTCATCTTTGATGGTCAGGTTGATTCCATAACTTGGCTATTGTGAATACCACTGCTATGAGCATGGGAGTCCAAGCATCTCTTCATCATACTGATTCCAAACCTTTTGGGTAAATACCCAGAAGTGGAGCTGCTGTATTATAGGATAATTCTATTTTTACTTTGTTGGGAAACCTCCATAAAGTTTTCCGTAAAGGCTATACTAATTTACATTCCCATCAACAGTGTTGCAAGCATTTCCTTTTCTCTACATTTTCAACATTTTTGATAATAGCCATTCTGACAGGTGTGATTTAGTATTTCATTGTGGTTTTAATTTGCATATCCCTAATGATTAGTGATGTTGAGTATGTTTTCATAGATCAGTTGGCTAAATGTATGTATACTTTTGAGAAATGTCTGTTCAAATCCCTTGCCTATTTCATAATTAGATTATTTGTTTTCTTTCTATAGAGTCATTTGAGTTGCTTCTATATTTGGAATGTTAATATTTTATCATATTTATAGCTTGCAGATATTTTCTCCCAATCTGTAGGTTATCTTTAAACTCTGTTCATTGTTTCCATTGTTGTGCAGAAGCTTCTTATATTGGTGTAATCCTATTTACCTAGTTTTGGTTTTGATTTGGGGTCAAATCCTGGCTCCAAAAAAAAATTAATTGCCCAGATCAACGTTGTACAGTTTTTCTGCTGTGGTTATTTTGGTAGATTCACAGTTTCAGATCTTATGTTTAAGTCTTTAATTATTTTTAGATAGATTTTTGTATATGGGATGAGACAAGGGTCTAATTTAATTATTCTATGTCTGAATATTCAGTTTTCTAAACACTGTTGTTTAAAGAAACTGTCCTTTTCCCAGTATATACTTGGCATCTTTGTCAAGAATCAATTGACTGCACATGTATGGATTTATTACTGGGCTTTCTGTTTTATTCCATTGGAAGATGAATCAATTTTGTGTCAGTATTATACTCTTTTGATTACTATTGCTTTGTAGTATAGTTTGAAATCAGGAGTGTGATGCCTCCAAATTTGTCCTTTCTGCTCGCGATTGCCTTGGCTACTCTAAGTTTTTTATAGTTCCATATGAATTTTAGGAATATTTTTTCTATTTTTATGAAAAATGGCATTGTAACTTTAATAAGTATTGAAATTAATTTGTAGATCACTCTGGGTAGTATAGAAATTTTAGTAATGTTACTTTTTCAAATTCATGAACACTGAATAGCTTTCAATTTACTTGTATCTTCTTTAATTTGTTTTATTAATATTTTATAGTTTTCAGTGTTTGGGGCTTTTCTTTTCTTTATTAAACTTATTCCTAAGTATATGCATGATTTTAGCTATTGCAAATGAGACATTTAAAAATTTATTTTCTAGATAGTTTGTTGTTAGTATATAGAAATGCTACTAGTTTGTATGTAAGCGAGTGCGTTTGTGTGTTTTTTATAAACAGGGCCTCACTCTGTCACCCAGGCCAGATTACAGAGTCAAGATCGTAGGTCACTGTAGCCTCAACTCCTGGGCTCAAGCAATCTTCCTGCCTCAGGCTTCCAAGTAGCTGGAACTAAAGGTGTGCCCCACCACATCTGGCTGACTTTCATTTTTTTGTAGAGACAGAGTCTTGCTCTACTGCCCAGATAGGTCTCAAACTTCTAGCTTCAAGAGATCTCACCTCAGCCTCCCAAAGTGCTGGGGTTACAGGCATGAGCCACTGTGCCTGGCCTCAGTTTTGAGTGTTGATTTTGCATCCTACACCATTCTTGTATTTATTTATTAGTTCTGACAGTTTTTGTGTGGAGTCTTTAGGGTTTTCTATATATAATGACGTCAGCAAGTAGTGACGATTTAAATTTTTCCTTTACTATTTAGATGCATTTTATCTCTTTCTTTTTCCTGATTGCTCTGACAAGGACTTGAAATACTATGTATAATAGAAATAGTGAGACTGAGTATCCTTTTCTTAATCTGGATCTTAGAGGAGTTTTCAGATTTCACCATTGAGTATTATATTGGCTGTGAGTCTATCATATATAACCTTTATTGTTTTGAAGAACATTCCTACTATATTTAATCTGTTGAGTATTTTTTATTATAAAAATCTATTGAATTTTGTCAACTGCTTTTTCTGCCTATAATTAGATGATCACATGGTTTTCATACTTCATTAAATATGACGTATCTGTTAATGCGTCCTTTCCTCTGTTAATGTGATTGATTTGTGTGTGTTGAACTACATACTTGCATCTCAGGGACCAATCCTGCTTGGTCATGGTGAATGATTCTTTTAAGGTGTTGTTGAAATTGGTTTGCTAGTCTTTTGTTGAAGACTTTTGCATCTATGTGTAACAAAGATACTGGCCTCTGGTTTTCTTTTGTTGTGATATCCTTTTCTGGCTTTGATATCAGTGTGGTGTTGACCTCTCAAAAACAGTTTGAACGTATTTTATTATTTAAATTTTTTCAGAGTTTGGGAGGGGGTTATATTAGTTTTTCTTTAAATGATTGGTAGAATTCTTCAGTAAAGCCATCAGGTCCTGAACTTTTTTTTTTTTTTTTTTTGATAAAGTCTTTTAACTACTGATTCAATCTCATTCCTCATTGTTTGTTCAGATTTTCTATTTCTTCATTATTCAGTCTTAATAGGTTGCATCTGTCTAGAAACTTATCAGTTTTCTTCCAGGTCATCCACTTTCTTGGCATATAATAGTCTCTATCATTATTTGTATTTTGGTGGTATCAGTTTTAATGTCTCTTTTTAAAATTTCTTGTTTTAATTATTTGAGACCTCTCTTTTTGTTCTAGTTCTTCTAGTTAAAAGTTTGTCTATTTTCAAAACAACAACTCTTAGTTTTATTGAATTTGTATTGTTTTTCTATCTTCTATAGCATTTATTTCTGCACTGATAATTACTGTTTCCTCCTTTCTGCTGACTTTGGGCTTCCTTTGTTCTTCTTTTGCTATTTCCTTGAGACACATGGTCAAGATGTTCAAATCTTTCTTTTCTGATATATGTATTTATTGCTATAAACTTTTCTCTTAGTAACTTTTGCTACATCTCTAAGTTTGGATACATTGTGTTTCTATTTTTGATTGTTTCAAAATATTTTCTAATTTCACTTTTGATGTTTTCATTCACTCATTGATCAGGAACATGCTGTTTAATTTTCATGTATTTGTGATTTTCCCTAAATTCCTACTGTTGTTGATTTCTAGTTTTATGTCATGGTGGTCAGAAAAGGCACTTGATATGAACTCAGTCTTCTTAAATTGGCTACGCTTGACTTATGGACTAACATATGATATATCTTGGAGAATGGTCCATGTGTGCTAGAAATGACTGTGTATTCTCTTGCTGTTAAATGGAGTGTCCTGCATATGTCTGTTAGGCCCCTTTGGCCTAAAGTGCTTTCCAAGTTTAATTTTTCCTCTTCATTTTCTGTTTGGATTATTTGTTTGTTGTTGAAAATGGGGTACTAGTTTTCCTTCTCTTATCATTTTGCAATCTATCTCTTCCCTCAGATCTTCAGATTTAGGGGCTCTGGGATTGGTTCATATACATTTCAATAGTTGCAACCTCTGGATGAAGGATTATTTTGTGGCATTTTAAAGAAAGATGCCATTTTGATTTTGAGATATTAAATCTGTAGATCTCTTTGGATGGCATGGAAATTTTAGCAATATTAATTTTTCCAATTCATGAGTACTGGTTACCTTTCCATCTACTGGTGTCTTCTTGAATTTGTTTCATTACTATTTTATGGTTTTCACTGCACAGGTCTT
Source organism: Tarsius wallacei (assembly GCA_963574415.1). Taxonomy (NCBI): domain Eukaryota; kingdom Metazoa; phylum Chordata; class Mammalia; order Primates; family Tarsiidae; genus Tarsius; species Tarsius wallacei. Next base: position 37,443 of record CAUYQG010154393.1, read on the forward strand.
TTCCCTTCTTTGTTAAATTTATATATATAAATATATATACACACACACATATATATGTATATATGAAAATATATACAAATTTAATATTTATATATAAATTTATAAATACATATATATAATATATGTATATATATTTAGCTATTGCAAATGAGAGTTTTTAAACATTTTTTTGGATAGTTTGTTGTTTCTATCTAGAAATGCTACTAATTTGTGTCTATGTTTGTCTGTGCCTTTAGTGACAGAGTCTCACAATGTCACCCAGACCAGAGTGCAGAGGCATGATCATAACCCCTTTGTCATAATATAATGTCTCTCTCTTTACAGCTTTAAATTTAAAGTCTATTTTGTCTGATTGATGTAAGGATAACTATTCTAATCTCTTTTGGTTTCAATTTGCATTAAATATATTTTTTCATCTATTTTTTTACTTTTCTTTTATATGTATTAAAATTGAGGTGACTCTTGTAGACAATATATAGTTGGGTATTATTTTTTAAGTATATATATTCAGTTAGTCTATGTATTTGCTTGGAAACATTAATACATCTATATTCAAAGCATTCTTGATAGATAAAGACTTATTGCTGATGTCTTATTGATTGTTTTCTCTGTGTGTGTGTGTGTGTGAGAGAGAGAGAGAGAGAGAGAGTGTGTGTGTGTGTGTGTGTGTCAATTCTCTTTTCTTCTTTTTTGGCTTTCTTCTTCTGTGGTTTGATTGTTTTCTGTAGTGGTTTGCTTTAAATATTTTCAAGATTTGTGCCTCTACTATAGATTTTTGCTTTGTGGTTACAAGAGGTTTACAAATTGTGTCTTGTACATAACAATCTCTTTCAAGTTGATAACAACGTAACTTTAATTGCATACAATTTTATGGTCTAATTCACCCCTCTAACATTTTATGTTTTTGATAAATTTACATTTTATTATAAAGTATATAATGACAATCTATTTTGACTATAATGGTTATTAATAGTTCTATTAATTCTTGTGCTAAGGATAAAATTGCTTTACAGATCACCATTATAGTACTAAAAATAGATGATCCTCAACTTAACAATGGTTTGATTTATAATTTTTTGACACCACAATGAATTTACTGGGACATGATCTCATCGTAAGTCAAGAAGCTCATTATTACTTATGATGAGGTCATGGCTTTTGTACCATTGTAAAGTTGAAAAATCATAAATTAAACTGTTGTTAAGTCAGGAACCATCAACTGTGTTGCCAGCATTAAATGCATTTTTCAACTTATAATAGGTTTATCAAGATGTAAACCCATCATAAGTCAAGACCCATCTGTATTCTGAATATGGCTCTGTATTGCCTATATCTCTGAGTTTTGTTCTTTTGTAACTTTTATGCTGTTAATTAGCAACCTCACATTATAGCCTGAAGAATTCCATTTAGCAATTCATATAAGGCAGCTCTGGAGATGATAAATTCCTTTAACCTTTGTTTATCTGGAAAAGTGCCTATTTCTTTCTCATTTAAAAAAGAAATCTGCAGAATAAAATATTCTTGGTTGACAGTTTATTTTCAATGCTTTGAATATATTATTCCAGTCTCCCTTGGCCTTCAGAGTTCCTACAGAGATATCCATTGAAACTTGCATTGGGACACATTTGTATGTGATGTCTTTCTTATCTCTTGCTAATTTCAATTTTTTTGTTTTTGATTATTGATAATGTGATTATTATGTATCTTGGCAACCTCCTCTTTAGGTTGAATTTGATGGGAGATTCCTATGATTCTCATACCTGAATGTTGATACCTTTTCTTGATCAGAAACATTTTCAGCAGATATTTCTTTAAATATGTTTGATGGTTCTTTTTCTCTTTCTTTTCCTTCTTAAATTCCTATTGTGTGGAGGTTAATTCTCTTGACGGTGTTCCATAATTCCTATGTTACCATAGTCTTTCTTCAGGCTTTTTAATCTATTATTTTTCTTCTGTGAGTGGATAACTTCAAGTGTTATGTATTGAAGCTTTCTATTGAATGTTTCACTCCTGTCAGTACATTCTTTATCTCTAAAATTTCTATTTTTAATATTGCTTATATTTCTTTGACAGACTTCTCTTTTTGTTTATGTATTGTTTTCCAAATTCTGTTTCATTTCTTATTAGTATATATTTATAGTTCACTAAACATGCAATGATTATTCTGAAGTCTGTTATTTTATAAATCTCCATTTCTTTAAGGCCAATTGGTAGAGCTTTGTTGGTTTCTTTTTGATGTGTTATATTTCCTTAGTTCTTTGTAATTCTTGTGTTCCAGCACTGGTGTCTGTGCATATGATGAAACAGCCAACATTTTATGCTTTTACAAGTGTTCTTTGTTATTGATAGACCATCACTATTTAGTCTAGCATGTGATTCTAAAAGGACCACCTGATTACAACCCTGGGAAGGCAGAGCTTGCTTTCAGGTTCTCTAGATGACTAGACTGTTGTTTTTGTTCTGAAATTGGGTAGAGAAACTGGCTGGGCTCTACAGTCATGCTGAACTGCTGGATGGGCATTGAAATCACCTCAGATCAGGTTGGGCTAGAGTGTATTCCCTGGCCAGGTGATACCACTATTTGAGTTCAGCAGTTGGACGGGGTTGCAGGAAAGATTCCAAAGTTAGGTGGAGCTGCTGATTGGGATGAACAGGACCAGCTGCTTTGTCCAGTAGAAATGCATGGCTAGTCAGGCTCGGTGGCTCAGCCTGTAATCCCACGCCTTAGGAGACTGAGGTGAGTGGATTGCCTGAGCCCGCGGGTTCAAGACCAGCCTGGGCAACTTGGCGAGATCTCATCTCTACAGTAAATCAAAAATTTGCCGTGCGTGGTAGCGTGCACCTGTAGTTCCAGCTACTTGAAAGGCTGAGGCGGAAGGATTGCCGGAGCCCAGCAGGTCGAGGCTGTGGTGGCCGGGAGCGGCCACTGCACTCCAGTCTGGGCGACAGAGTGAGACTCCAACT
>CAUYQG010154396.1:0-16952 GCA_963574415.1 Tarsius wallacei
AGTTCCAGCTACTTGGAAGGCTGAGGCGGAAGGATCGCCGGAGCCCAGCAGGTCGAGGCTGCGGTGGCCGGGAGCGGCCACTGCACTCCAGTCTGGGTGACAGAGTGAGACTCCAACTCAAAAAAAAAAAAAAAAAGAAATGTTAAACTTATTAATATTAAACTATCTAGATTAAAATATAGAAAATTGGAATCAAGCTTGGAGATTGCTCATTATTGATTCAGATTGCTTTACATGACGTTCAATTACAGAGCAAAGTGTCTACTCTTAAGACAGACTGTTTGTAATTATGTGTTAATTACAGGGATGCACTTGCTTTCCTTATATGAAGACAAAATTCTGTAATTACATTTAATCTTTAAATCTGCAAATATTTAGTGCAAATTATGTCTGTTTCTGGAAAAACGTTTTATAAATCTATGTTACAGGTTCCTCTTACCAACTCTTTATGTTGAAGGTGTAGAAAAATATCCACCAGAGTTCTTTTCCCCTTTTTTCAGTGGTATTTTTGGGGAAAATTTAAGAGGTAAAGGAGTTGTGAAGTGGGACATTAGAAATCATAAGTGTGAGTGCATAACAAAATCAGATTATTTCAGTGGTTCACACAGTCCCCATCAGATGGCCTCTTTTGTTTGGAATTTTCCAGAGTGCTTTTCCTCCCTGTGAATTAAGTGTTTTTGACCCACAAAGTGCTCAGCCCTTTTGTTCTTTGGGATCTATCAGTCAGTATTTCAGTGGATTACATCTAAACAAAAATGGAGTTTACAGAATGGTTTTTGCACTTAGCCCGGTACCTTGACTTCTTTTAGAGCCCAGAGTTTAAGAATGGGCTCTGGATACCAAAAAGCAAATCACCGCAGGGATTTGCATCAAGAAGTGCTGCACCATCAGCTGGATGGATTTCTTATTAAATAGATAGTCACAATGAGAAGCAGGAGGGAGGAACAGTTTCACCCAACCCTTTTAACCCAGTGATTATTTGGATGTCTAACAGTTTTTATTAGGCATTTAAAGGATGATTAGTTGTGCTTGTTTATCTTCTTTTTGATCAATGGCCCAGAATTCATAAATTCTCATTTATGAATTCTCATACACGCTTAGACTTATGATACGACCTTTAGGAAAAGGACCGCACTGTCTAAGCTATTCAGACAACTGAATATTCCAAAGTCATGGTCTTATTTAATTAATTAAATTTTTTTTTAGTGTAATACATATGTAATCCCATAATCCCTTGAGTTTCCTTGCTTCTCTTAACCATCTGGAAGCTTTTCTGTTTCTTAATTGACTGGCGATTGATAGCCACCCAATCCCCAGAAAGATTAGTGGATTAATGGCAGTCCTCTAATTGTTCTATTTTCAATAGTGCTTAATTAAAAAGATGATTCCATCTAGTTTAAAAATAGGTGGGATATAAATTTCAATTAAATATCAGTGGGAGAAAGAAACGAAAGATAATTGAAATATAGCAAATTTTAAAATTAATGAGCACATACAAAATCTAGACTGGATTATTTCAGAGGCTCAGATTTAGTTTCAGAAACTAAATTTTAGAAATGACATTGAAAAACTAAGACCACAGTCAGCAGAGTAACCATTGCGGAACCTGGGATCAGAACCACCATATCGGCACAGTCTTCTGTGAGGTGCCTTCTTGGGAGAATTTAACTTGGAAAAGAGAACGCTTCACCGCAACACATTTGCTCACGTTGATCTCACATATGCAGAGAATCTTGCTTCTTTATTTTCCTGTAAGTGCTCCGAGTTTTTCACAAAACCTGGTTCCTGCTGGGCAGGAGGAGAGAAAGTTGAATGCATGCAGTCAGTCACCAGTCCGAATCTGTAACAGAAACAATGCCTTTATGTGGCCCAAGCTCTGAGCTGTCAGACAGCAGCCCCACTTCCAGGATCTGCCCGCCCTTCCAAACTTCACCAAAGTGGCATCTGGGCCTAAGGAAAAGGGGAGGTAAATTATAAAAGAGGAAGGAGGGACTCCTGTTATCCTCACTCCTCTGACCTGCTGACTGTACTTCTGAAGTGCTTACCCTGGGCATTTGCACTTACTAACAGAGGATGTAATTTGTGGTCATCCTGGTCAAGGATTGGTGTATTCCAGTCCATCAGGATTTCAATCATCTCTTACTGACTCTGTCATCACCCCTGACCTAGGTGACTTTGCCTGGAACCCTGGTAGTAGACCCAAGCAAGATGGCTAGCTCTTACCTCAGTTACAGGGCCTCTTAACATGCAGGAAATTTGAAATCCTGTCCATGTCACATAATTTGGTGTGGGGGGTGGATAGAGGGTGGTTAATACTCAATGGCTAAATCTAATTTCCCTTGCTTACCTGCCAGACACTGTTGATATTACTCTGGCATAGCCACCTCTTGTGAGCAGAGGACAATGAGTCCACAATCTGGTGACTGATGCCCATGCCATCCTGGTTGTTGAATGTCTTGACTTTCACATGTGTCCTAAGCTTTTCCAACATCTGCCTTCTTCTGTGGAGGGGCTGTCAGAACACACCCCTCCCTCCTTGGTTCTCCCTAGTTCTCCCTTTTTTCTTCCTTCATCCTGTTGAGCATTTTTCCGCTTTCTGTTCTTCATATGCTTCTTCTCTCTGTCCTTGGAATTGAATGAAAGTCTTAGACCTGGGCCTGCAGGCCTGCCTTTCAATATGCTAAAAGTGTAGCAGTAGATAGGATTGCTTTCAGCAGCAAGGAAGAGGATTCGTGATCACTCATAATGCAATAATCTAGATGGTTCATCACCTCATCCAACAAGAAGTCTGGCTATCCCTTTGGCGTACCATCCTTGGTATCCTGACTATTCTTCAGGTGCAAGTTAACCGCGGTAGCTAGGGGTGTCATATCCTCAAAAGGCAGGATCTGAATGGAAAACTCATGGGCACCTAAGGACTTTCCTCCTAGGACACCTTGTCTTTCATTAAGTTGGGAAACCTGTCCCTTACACATACAGCAGTCTTTTCCCTATAGCCATTAGTCTAAACTGGGTCACATACCTACCTTCAAACCATTCACAGGAAAAGAAATGAGATCAAAGTAATGCTAAAATCCACTGGGATTCAGTCCCATGAGCCTACCTCCCCAAAGCGTGTCTAAACAAAATCAGTGTTGGCTGAGTTAACAGGAAAGAAGAGGAAAACGTTGGTCAACATGACAAACAACTGTGCACATCCTAGGAAACAGATAAACTCATAACAGTCTTTTCTCTCCTGAAAAAGTCTTTGACAATCATCACCTTGCTAAAGAAGTCAAGAAGGTCAATTTTAGGAGTAAAAAGCAATCAATGATCTCTTTGTTCTAGGCAATGTATGCCCTCACTTCTCCTGGGGCTCCAGTGGCACATGGTTTAGAAAGAAAATACAGATTTCTTGGTTTGTTATTTGTAAAATTAAAGAACTATTTTAAAATCTTTTCAAACTTGTGATCCCATTATTTATTCAAATAATGGGTATACACTAGGAACTGGTACTGAACTAAGAGATAATTATGAAAGAGCTTATTTGGGAAGATTCAATGGCATAAAACTAAAAGCAATAAATTGAAATTAATGGGAGTTACATTTTGGTGCTACATAAGATAGAACTTTTCTCATACAGCAAGTTGCTTAAAATATAACATATTATTTAAGGAGTTAGTAATTTGATAAATGGGATCTGTGATGGATAGTTATTGGTTGGACTGATTTTCTAATTCCAATATTTTAATACATTTGAACTAATGTCTAATATGCATGAGCACCACAAATGGCAAACAATAAACAGTCATGCTGTTCTATGGGAGCACCATTTGAACTAAAATCCTGAATATGATACTACAATTTTCATGTGCTCTCATCTTTCAAAATACAGAATAATCAACTGAAACAAATCTAGTTTTATTACCACTTACTCTTAGAAAATTCACACATGGTAAATGTCTAACCCTTCCCATATGTTTTAGCCTGACAGCAAAGCCTGACAGATTTTCATGGGATCTGTTCATCACACAGATATAATTTGTGTAACATTTTGAAACTGTTTCAAAAGTAAACACGCTTCAACCTCCAAAAATATTATTTTTAGAAAAATGCAAAGCATTTATTTTAACCTTAGAGTTGAGATTATAGAATCAAGACACCAATGGTACTAGAGAAAATGAATAAATAGTAGTGATCACAAATGTTTTGTATCGTCATAACATTTTAATTTTCTTTCACACATAAAAACCTGATGTAAATTATTTCATCCAATTAAAATCAAATCAATGATATCTTGAGATGCTTAATAGTTAAGTTTGTTTGTACTTACTAATTACATTCTCTCTGTCAGCAACCTTCTCTATCAACTAAGGATGGCCTTTAGAATTCCGTAAGTTTATTTTCCATGAGCAAAAGGAATTTTGACCAATATCATTCTTATTAGCATTATTGAATATAATAGATAGATATAATAGAAAGAATGTTTTAATTCCTAAAATAACCACTGAAAATATATATAATGTATAACTACAAAATAAAATTTAAGTTGTCTTTCTCCTTAAAGTTTGAGTTATTTCTACTGTTCTGTCTGTAATTCAGTATAACTACAAATTTCAGCTTAACTAAGAATTGAAAACACAGTTCAATAGAAGTATTGAACTGAAATTGTTTTTCTTTCTCTTCTTTCCTTTTTTTTTTTTTTTTTTTTTTGAGTTGAAGTCTCACTCTCTCCCAATCTCCCAGGCTGGAGTGTGGTGGCACACTCACAGCTACTGCAGCCCCACCTTCTGGGCTCAGGTGATCCAACCACCTCATCCCTCCAAGTAGCTGGAACTACAGGCACACGCCACCATGCTTGTATTATTTATTTATTTATTTATTTTCTTGCCAAATTGCCCACGCTGATCTCAAACCCCTGAGCTCAGGTAATTCTCTTGCCTCCGACTCCCAAAGTGCTGGGATTACAGGTGTGAGCCACTGCAAGAGTAAACTAAAATTCTAATAGCAGTAAGCTAACCCAAAAGAAGATTAGGAAGGAGGAACAAAGGAATATAAACCTGATAAGACAAAAATAACTAAGTTATGATATGGAAGAATTATGAACAACCATATCAGTAATTGCCTTAATTATGAATAGGCTAAACATTCCAATTAAAAGGCAGACACTGGAAGATCAGGTTTTAAAAAAAACAAGGTCAGATATAAAATCTCAGATAAAGGAATGTGTAAAGATGGAGGATTTGCCATACAAAAATAAGAATGAGGGCCGGGCTCGGTGGCCCAGCCTGTAATCCTGCACCTTGGGAGGCTGAGGTGAGTGGATTGCCTGAGCCCACGGGTTCGAGACCCGCCTGGGCAACTTGACAAGACCTCATCTCTACAATAAATAAAAAAATCAGCCGGGTGTGGTAGCGCGTGCCTGTAATTCCGGCTGAGGCGGAAGGATCGCTGAAGCCCAGCAGATCGAGGCTGCGGTGGCCGGGAGCAGCCACTGCACTCCAGTCTGGGTGCCTGAGGTAGATTCCAACTAAAAAAAAAAATAAAAATAAAAATAAGAATGAGGAAGTTGATAGAATTATATTAATATCAGACAAAGTAGAGTTCAAGATTAGGGGTATTACCAGAGAGGATGAAGGAATTTTTTAACATATTTTTAAAAATATTTAAAATATTAATTAAAATATTTTTAAAATTTAAAAATATTAATTAAAATATTTTTAAATTTTTAAAATGTTAATTAAAATTTTAAATTTTTAAAAAATATTGACAATTAAAATTAAAATATTTTTAAAATTAAAAATATCAGGAACACATAACAAATCACAAAAACACTAATTTAAGATGGGTCATAGCCTTAAATATAAAAGTTAACATTATAGAACTGCTAGAAGAAAATATTAGGGCATATCTTTGGGACCTTGATGGATCAATAATTTTAAGTTCACAAAAAGCACTCGACATAAAAGGAAAATATTGACTAATTGGTTGTTTATTTTAAAATTCTATTTTTCAAAAATTATAATGCAAACCACAGGATAGAAGAGAATATTCAATATTTCTGAGAAAGGTGTTAGATCTAGAAATTACATAGAATTCTTACAGTTCAACAAAGAGAAGAAAATAACTCACTGAAAAATGGGCAAAATACTTGGACAAATGTTTAACAAAGAAAATATATGAATGACTAGTAAGCACATGAAAAGAGGTTCTGTGCCGTTGGTCATGAGCTAAACCAAAGTTACGTTCATAATAAGAGAAACTTTTACACCACTCCAGTGGCTAAAATCAAAGAGATCAGCAACACCAAACGGAGGAGCAGTTGTGGATAGATTAAAATTCTCATACATGTAAAATGTTATTTTGAAAACCAGTTTGGAAATTTCTGTTGAATGTAATCTTAAGCCAGTCCTATAATCCAGCAATCCCACTATTAGGTATTTACCATAGAGAAAGGAAATATCCACAAAAAATCTTGAACAAGAATGTTCATAGTAGCTTTTCCCATAACAATCCCAACCAGAAATGATCCATGTGTTCATTAACAGGAGGATAATTAAAGAAGTTGTGATATATTTTTACAATGAAATACCATTCACTAATTTTTTTAAAAATGAGCTATTGGTACAAATAGCAGCATAAATAAATCTTGAAAACCACGAGCAAAAGAAGCCATGCACAAAACGTGCATTCTGCATGAATTCATTTGTTGAATTTCAAAAACAGAGAAAGCCTCAATGTTCCAAATCAAACCAGTGGCCCCCAAGGTGGAAGAGGGTCAACTGGAAGGTGGAGTAGGAAACTGTTTGGGGTAGTGGAAATGTTCTCCATCTTGATTGGTGTATACATCAATATCCTCATCAGCTTTCACACTTAAGATCTGTATGTGGGAAAAGAATAAGAAATATTTTGTAGGCTAGAATATTTATATAGAAATAAATTCAGACAAAATTATGCTAAAACAAAAAATAATTAATATATGATTTAAAAGATTGCTAAATTCAACAGTAGAATATAATATCTAACATTAAAAAATAACATATTAGGGGATAAACTTATTTTTTTTAATCTTTTTTTTTTTTTTTAGTTGGAGTTTCACTCTGTCACCCAGGCTGGAGTGCGGTGGCATGCTCATAGCCACCACAGCCTTGACCTGCTGGACTCAAACGATCCTTCTGCCTCAGTCTTCTAAGTAGCTGGAAACACAGACATGTGCCAGTACGCCCAACTAATTTTTTTATTTACTGTAGAGATGAGGTCTCGCCAAGTTGCCCGGGCTGGTCTCGAACCCATGGGCTCAGGCCAAAGTGTTGGGATTATAGGTGTGAGCCAAAGTGCCTGGCCTCAAAAAAGTTTTAACCATGTTTTTTCCTATGTTTCATAAATATTTGTACTTTGAAATGATGCAGTATAATATTTTAACTTCTGGTTGGAAACTCTTGTCTGAAACCAAGTTATAGAATGGGTAGGAAAATAATAGCAAAACCACTATTAAGAATAAACACATCTAAAATGTTCACTTTAATATACCACATGTAAAAATAAAATACAATTTTTCTTATATTTGTAAATGCCAAAATAAATTTTTAAAAGATAATAGATGTGATACTAAAACATCAGTAGTGATCAAATAAGAAATAGTAACAATTTTCAATAATAAAACTCTTTTTCTATTAAATATTCATTCAACAAATCTCATCTGAAAATAAATATTTAATTTAGTTGTGCCAGGTAATGGCCTAAAGTACAAGTTATTCACATAATAATGCCACAGATCTCTAGTAAGTGTATCACACAAGTAATTTAACTCCAGTCTCATAGATTATTTCTCTCATTTTCCAATCAATTCTCTTTCCTTACCATACCTGTTCCCCACATCTTCATTCATTCAGGTCACTTTCCAGAACTAGTATAAGGTTCTATTATTTTCTACGGTTCTATTCTTGTGAACTTCAGAACTCTACGCCAGCTGGACACTGAATGGGAGAACACTTTCCACATAAGCCTCAGTCAGCAGCTGACCCCAAAGTTCCAAGTCCTTTTCCTTTCTTGGGACACAACTGCCCGTTCCATCTGTGTGTTGCCCAGGCGCCCATGATTCTCACTGATTCTCAAGTAGAATATAAACATACAGGAAATTGGAATAATGATCCGTGACTGTCTTGGAAGAGGAGCTTATACACAGGGTTGACCTTCTCCACCTGTTCCTAAAAGGAGGAACAGTGTTGTCATGGCCCTTCTGGATAGTTTTTTGGTGGTCCCTTTCATCAGAGACCTCTCACAGAATGGTGCATGTGAGCATACAGGTTTATTTACTCTGTAGTTTGATTCACTCATCCCACATCTTGTGCCACAATTCTTTATGTGTGTGTGCACAGGCATTTGATAATGTTTACCTAAATCATACATGAAATAGCTTTCCGTCTTTTGTCTTCAAATAATGTGATTTGTTAATTTGATAGAAGATTGAAGTTTGAAGGACCAAGCCATGAAACTTTGAGTGCAACAGCTGTAGTGTGAGATTTCAACAGCTTTTTCTAAGTCATATGAATGTGTATGCCTGGTTCATTACAGTCAGTTTCAGTTCACTTCAAGTGACTTAGAGAACTTCAAGGTCAGTCTATATTCTCCTACCACTAAAAAGATTGTAATTAATCTCCCTGGCGTGGTGTATTTTGGTTGCATCACCTAACTTAGGGAAAACATGGAGAACTGGGAAAGTGTCCAATTAAGGCAATAAAAATCACTACATATTAGAAGATGCACAGTGTTTCTCTTTGGAGGTAATCTATCATTAGGTTGTGCACTTACTTAGATTTGTTATTTGGGTATCAAATTCGATATGTTTTCACTGTCCTTTTTACGACAAAGATGATATATATTTGAGAACATTGGAGTTAAGATATAAATTGATGATGATATGAAAATATAGACTGCAACAAAACTAAACGTGTCTCATTAGCACTTTGCTCTGCATAATGGAGCTTCCTGTAAGATATCATTCCAACCGTGGGGCATAATTTACTCTTTGTATCTTTGTAAAATTGGGACTGCAGTGGTGGTGCCTGGCCTCCAGTTAATTATTTGTTGACTACTGTTAGCCCAGGAATGATGGATAAGAACATGACTCGTCTTGTGTTTATTGAATGTTGCCAGTGGGGAGGAGACACCCCATGACTGAGGGAGATGGAAGACTTTCCAGGCAGATGTAGCACCCAGCTTGCCAGTCATTCGAGATCATGGAACGTTGTCTTTGGTGAACATTCACTAGCTAGATTTTCTGCAAGATATTTGAATAGAGCCCCTTCCCAATAGGGCTACACTGTGGTCTACTTGTCTAAATATGACTGGCCAGCATTTTTGTGTCTGAAGTGCATATAATCATTGTTTTTCAAAAAGAATTTGCATGGAATCACTGACAATTGGGGAGAAAATAAAATTTTGCAAGAATGCAGGGTGATGAATGGGGATGGAAAAAGATGAAATGTGATAGGAATGAGCAGCTGAGGTGAAGCCAAGATAGTGCAAGTTAAATTTAAAGGTGTGCACCTATTTCATCTTTCTTTCTTTCTTTTTTTATCTTTCTCACGAAGTTCTTGTCACCTGCCTTACCCTAAAGCCCGTCTTCTGGAAAAGTTCCACAGAGGTTTGAAGCACTTTTTCGATGCCCTGGTCAAGAGCCCTCTGGGAACATCTGGAGGAATATTCAAGCATCAGCCTGACTTGGGTTTTTCTTTTAACATAATTCTGTCATTGGAAACACCATTTTTATGCTTTATCACTGTTGGGACTGATTTTGCTCTTTCAGAAAAGTAATTTTCTGGAGGAAGAAAGGGCCAACGAAGAAAGAGGAAGAGAGACAGTGAGAATATCTTGAGAGAGTTGGACAAGACTGAAAGAGAAAGTGGCAAGAAATTGAAGGTAAAGGTGTCCCAGAGAATACGCCTTCACGTGAAGAAGAGACGGCCCAAGCAAGAGAGTTGAGAGTGAACTGCTCCAAGGCAGAAGAATGGGTGGGAGGAGAGCAGCAGGTTGTAGTAGAGGTTGGAGCCTACCACCTCGGAGAGGAAGGGTGGAACAGGGGAGATCATGGACTTAGGAGTTGAGCACAAGGACTCCATCCTGACTCTGCTTGACTCTTAAGTCCTCGGGCAATGTCTTAAATGCTCTGGACCTCAGTTGTAAATGAGTGGGTCAGATCACGCCTTCCACAGTTGTGAAGATAGGATAAGTTCATGGGCACATAAAGCATCCAGCGGTAGTCCATGGTCTGCCAATAGTAGGTTGTTTGTTGGTGTGACCTCCACTTGCCCCCTTCTGATAGAGAGTGAGTTAGGCATTCACAACCATTGCAGCTACCATTCTGATGCATCCAGCAATGTCTTCCACAGAGAAGAGGTCCCAGACCAGTTCTTACTGTCTCATAAGTAATTCCATGAATACTTAGAATTAACTGTCATATTGGACCCTGTCTTTAGAGTTGCTAGACTCTGCATCCCAAGACCAGCAAGATGAAAAAGTGTCACTGCAGGATTACTGACAGAAAAAAAGATAGGAATGCCTGGGGTCTTTTAGGCTGGTATTCAAAAAAGGCTTTCAGCACAGTACATTTACAAAGTATGTTTATTCCTTTCTAATCCTAAATTATTCCAACCATATAAAACAGCCCAAATCTTTCTAATACAAAGAAGTTATTTTAAAAGTATGCTGTAATTTCTTGCTGAAGATAATGGGAAAATGCTACTATAATAAAAATTAAGAAGCCGTGTCTATTTTCTAATATGGGCACAGAATGGGATGTGCATGCCTATATACATTAGTCATATAAGTCAACACAATTCCAAGCACTAAAAAGACTCACTCTAGAACAAAGCAAATGAGAAACTGGATTTAGAAAATCTCAGACAGCAGCAAAGAAATTCTTTAATTAGATCATTATTTCATTTCCGTGGGCATTTGGTGAGGCTTGTATAGGAATTGGTGTTTTTAGAGGTTAGAGAGTTAGTGGTGCTGGGCCTGGGTGAGCTCACCAGGTGCCAGTATCCTGGGAAATGTGGGAGGGAAGAGGACTTCTTTTTTTTTTTTTCTGCTTCCTAAAGATATCACTGGATTTTACTCACATAACATATTAACATATCAACTGAAAATCAGCCCAATCGTCGTTGTTTGTACAAATACAAACAAAATACACACATTTAGAAGTTAGTATCTACAGGATAGAATGAGAATGAGCACTTAAAAGCTAGGCTATCCCTAATGATCACGTTTTCAATAAAAATATAATATTGGGGAAATTATTCTATATTTTAAATGAATAATCAGAATATCAATTACTCAAAATCATTTCAAATGTTTAAAGTAAACACACAAGCAAATATATTATCAGTGATAAATTATGGGTGGTGGAGTTATAGGTGACTTTATTTCTTTATGATTACATTTTTTTTACTTTTCATATTTTTTCCTTTTTTTAATTTTAAAGATGTAGGGTACAATTCAGGGTTAGGTATACAAATGTTCCTTATGCATGTACCTTTGTTGATGAGGTGTGCCTCCCCTCCCCTGGGCAGATTCCCACTACTGCCAGTCCCACCCCTGCCCTCCCCTGGCAGTTTCCCAGTACTGTCAATCCTTTTCTTATAGTATTATGATAATTATTCAAGGTCCCCTTATAAGTAAGATCATGTGATACTCAATTCTTGGTTTCTGTGATAGGTCACTCAGTATTATAAATTCTAAGTCCATCCAGCTTGCTGTGAAGTTCATAATTTAGTTCTTTTTAATGGCTGTGTAATATTCCATCATGTATATGTACCACATTTTTTTTTTTTATCCATTCCTCTTTCGATGGGCAGCATGGTTGGTTCCATGTTTTTGCTATTGTGAACAATGCTGCGATGAACATACTTGTGCAGGTATCTTTTTCATAGTGTGATTTGAGTCCCTCTGGGTATATTCCCAGTAGGGGGATTGCAAGGTCATATGGAAGGTTGATTTTTAGATCTTTTAGGAATTGCCAAACTGTTTTCCACAGAGGTTGAATTAATTTACACTCCCACCAACAGTGTAGAAGTGTTCTCTTTTCCTGCATCCTCTAGAGCATCTGTTGTTTTTTGAGTTATTGATGATGACCATCCTGACTAGACTTAGTTGGTATCCCAGTATGGTTTTAATTTGCATTTCTTTGATGACTAGTGAGGCTGAGCATTTTTTCATGTATCTGTTGACTGCTCGTATGTCTTCTTTTGAAAAGTGTCTATTCATATCTTTTGCCCACTTTGTAATAGGTTATTTGTTTTCTTTTTTCTATTCAACACATTTGAGTTCCTTATAGATTCTAGATGTTAGACCTTTGTCAGACACACAGTTGGCAAACATTTTTTCCCAGTCTGTGGGCTGTCTCCCTGCTCTCTTAATGATTTCTAAAGAGATAAATATTCCATTTATAACATATTTTTAAAATCCCTGAAAATAAGAAAGCATGTCCAGATGGTAAGTTGAGGACTAGAAACAATAACAATAATATTTTTATATAAAAATAGGCATAACCTTTAAACATATGAGAGTATTGCTTCAAGGGGTTGTTGTGAATTAATGAGAAGTAGATTATTTTTGACATGTTTCATCGGGTAAAGCACCTGGTACTACTTTCAAGGAATCAAGATCCAGTTCAGTAATTAACTAATGAAATACACATTGCCTTCTAAACATATATTGGAGATTCTGTGTGTAAGGGATTTACTGTTGAACACATTTAATCCACATACTCAGCTGTTAAGCAGAAATTAAATGCACTAACTCTATCAGAAAGGAGATAGAGAGTCAGGAATATCCCTCTTTTAATGCTCAAACACGATTTTTTAAAAATAAAATTTCAGAAAATTCTGCTATGTTCTGGAACATGGCAAGATGACTTATAGGATATTCCCTTGTGGCAGACATCTCTTTATAAGATAAAAAGAGCTGAGATAAATAAGATACAAATAACTTCATTCTGAGTTTCCCTGGAAGCAGCAGTGGAAACTACAATTTTATTAAGTGCAAGATTAGGGTCTTGCTGAATTTACAGTTTTTTCTTCTTCTCTGTTCTAAGTATGCAGGAAGAAATATTTTACCTGTGATCATTAATAATTTCTCCCCATTCATCTTAGCTTTGGCTGTGATAAGAGAGCATTTGTACCATATCAGCAACCTGAATCATGATAAGTACATTATTAATTTTAGGGTTAGGAAAACTAATAAAATTGCTTAATCTCATGTATTTCTTGTTAACCCAAAGGTCAAAAGTGTTGATCATTCAATATACTTTAAGTTGGTTAATGGAGGGAGTCATTCTTTTGTAATCCCATATGGCAAAGAGAGAATCTGAAGATTTCAGTTATATATTTTTACTTAAGTCTATTCTATGAGTTATCCAGTTTGGATACAGAAAACAATGATGATGGTCATGTGAATATTTCTACATAAATTGATAAAATTAAATGCATATCATATTTCTATAGTTTTCATTATGTTTTAATGAAGTGCTATGATTATTTTGAATCTACATGGTCATTCTGTTATTTAATCATTGGTTGCAAACAAGAATAACAACAAAAAGAAAGTTCTCATGCCTCAGATGGCTAAAGCACATGCAGATTTGATATAGGTGAAAGTCCCAACATGTAAAGATATGCACCCTTGAGGGACACAGGGACCTATCAGGAACCAGGAAGCACCACATTCTTCTTTTCAAGGTCACTGCCACTGCAAGTTTTTTCTCTCTGCATCTGTGAGGCCATCTCCCTTTCTGCATAGCACGTGGCTTTGTCTGACCTACCTGTAGCTAGTGCAGACCTAGTTACCCAACCCTGAAATTATATCATGTCACAGTTCAGTCACGGAGTCTCTTAATGTGAGATCTTAAAAGAAAATCAACATGCCTCAGGTTGGATGGAGACTAATCATCCAGGTGGTGGTGGAGATTGGCCATGGCAGTTGGCCATTAGCTGCTGGTTGCCCCTCCGTGCTGGGGACAAGGGAGCAGGTGATCTCCAGGGTGTTTCTGGAACAGTAATAGCAATTTCCAAGGTCTGTAGCAAAAAGTCAGTGCTGGACACAATGTAAAATTCAAGTAAAGAAAGCACATACACTCTAATACTCAGTGATCTATCACAGAAACAAAGAACAGAGTACCACATGTTCTCACTCATAAGCGGGCCTTGAACAATTATCATAATACTGTAAGAAAGGGACTGGCAGTAGTGGGAAACTGCTAGGGGAGGGGGGTCACATCTCATCAACAAGAGTACCTGCATAATGAACATCTGTATACCTAACCCTGAGTTGTATCCCACATCTTTAAAATTATTATTAAAAAAAGAAAGCACATATTAATTAAATCCCAAGTGGTATCTGTTAATATCATTAGGTCAATTTTCCGTCTAGCCTCCTCAGTCATGTCTGTGCACTATGTATGTTTTGAGCCAAGTTCCCGAGAAGCAGGTCCACCGATTAGACCACACAATTGCCCCACATCAGACAAGAGGGCCAGCCTTTGAGACACCATGGCAGGTGG
Source organism: Tarsius wallacei (assembly GCA_963574415.1). NCBI lineage: Eukaryota > Metazoa > Chordata > Mammalia > Primates > Tarsiidae > Tarsius > Tarsius wallacei. The sequence continues at coordinate 14,537 of CAUYQG010154396.1, forward strand.
CCATTAGCTGGCTGCCTCTGCCTGCTAGGGGCAAGGGAGCAGGTGATCTCCAAGACAAGGCAGTCCCTGTCCTGTGGAGGGCAATGGAGAGAGAAGAGGGCGGTTGTGAGCCATTAGCTGCCTAACTCAGCAGCTTGGGACTGGGTGCAGCCAAGGGCAGAGACCACGACAGCGTCTGGCACAGCATAGCACGCGGGCCTCTCTGGCCTCCCAAGCGTGGCTAGTTCTGCACAAAACAAAATGCAACATCAAGTTGAATTATTTCAATGCTTCACCCTCACCTTTGTGGGCACCCTTCCCTGGTGATTTGCTTCTGTGGCTCTCCATTCCAGGTTCAGAGTCTTTACCACAGCCCCAAACCTCCCGTGCTCTGGGGCTACCTATTTCTCCCGCCACATTCCACACCCCGCCAACTCGCCTCACTCTTTCCAGTCACGTTGACTTTCTCCTGTTTCTTCAGCATGCCAAGTTTCTTCCTTTCTCCCAAACTGTGCACAGGCTATTCCTTCTCATTGTGGGAGCCCAGAAAGTTCTTCCATGCTTTAACTGTATTAGACCCTTCTGCCTTTCAGTCCTCGGCACAGAGAAGCCTCTCTTATTCCCATTCCTACCCTTATCCTATCCTTAGAGCTTTTATGCCACACTTAAAACAAATGTTACAGTTATTTTGTGATCATCCGTTTAATGTACTCCCATGTGCTTGCCACAGTGATTTTTATCTATTTATTTTTGATTTTTTTTTTTCGTTTTTTGTCACTCAAGCTAGAACACAGTGGCACGATCGTGGCTTACCACAGCCTCGAACGTCTGGGCTCAAGAGATGGTCCTACCTCAGCCTTGTGAGTAGCCCAGACCACAGGCACGTACCGCCGGGCCAAGCTAGAGTGATTTCTAAACTGTAGGCTTGTGCTCTATTGGAAGTGGTCTTATTATGTAAGTTCAGTGAATGGTGACAGATATTTTAAGAACACTAGAATACATTTGAAGAAAATAGAAAGTATGAGAGTGCATTGCACTTAGTAAAAAACAAGTATTGTTTGGTGAAACTTCAATCTCAGTTAAATCTAAGTAATTGTGTGTGTGTGTGTGTGTGTGTGTGTGTGTGTGTGTGTGTACTGAATCATGATGTCAAAGCTATTCTGACTCTGGATTGAAGACTGAATACATTTGAAAGCCACTTTACTAAATTGTAGATTCCATCTTTTATTGGATGTGTGAATTTGGGTATGTTGCTTGACTCTCTCTGACACAACACCCTCCTTCTAAAGTACTTGCAAGTTCAGTAAGTTCATAGTAGGGTGCTTGGAGCAATGTCTGGTGTCTGTGGAAGCACTGCCTGAGTATTGTCCAATATCACATTTATTTATACTCATACATTTGTGTTAACTACTCTTTCCTAAGTGCCCATCTCAGTGCCCAGCACACCCTAGCTCTCAATGATCACTGATTGAATCAACAGCAAGAAGCCTGTGGTATAAGCTAGCCCGTAGAAACTTACAGGTGATGTGGATTTGGCACGCCTTCCTTACTGAGGAGGATTCAGGTGATTTTCTGCCAATAAACCTGTTCTTCTTCCTGCTTTCCCATCGCACTGTCTCTTCCTAGAAGTCAGTCAGGGTGGTATATGTTCATCTATGTGTCTGGAAACCTCTAAACATTACATAACTAAGAAAGGCTATCCCAAGACTGTAAGTTTAACTTCTTTATTTGCAAATGAAATCAAGCAAACCCATACTCCTTTTGTCCTTTTTCAGAAGAACATTGGCAGCCTCATGAAGGTCCATTATGCCTAATCTAGGCACAAAATAATTGTTCATTTTATTCTTTCTTTCTTTTTTTTTTTCAAGACAGAGTCTTGGTCTCTCACCTGGACCGGCATGCAGGGCTGCAATCATAGCTCACTGCAGCTTCAAACTCCTGGGCTTAAATGATGCTTCTGCCTCAGCCTCCCGAGTGGGTGGGACTACAGTTGAGTCACCGTGCCCGGCTAATTTATTTTTTGTAGAGATAGAGTCTTGCTGTCTAGTCTCAAACCTCCAACCTCAAGCAATCCTCCTGCCTACTCTTCATTTTATTCTTTTTTTATTCAGTATTTTTTATTATGATATTGTGGGGTACAGTTAAGGGTTAGGTGTACAAATATGCCTCGTTCAGGCACCCTTGTTGATAGGAAGTGTCTCCCCATCCCCAGACAGATATTTACTACCATTAGTCCCATCACCCTACCCCCACCCCCCCGTAGTTTCCCACCACTATCAGTCATTTTCTTGTGGTAATACGTTGGATGATCAAGGTCTACTATATGAGTGAGAACATGTGATACTCAGTTTTTTGTTTCTGTGAGAGGTCACTCATTTTATTCTTAAATATCCCCAACCAAACTTGAGATGGACCTAAGTGAGGGCGAAAGGAGCTA